>CM065433.1:39527500-39827500 GCA_033030585.1 Hippophae rhamnoides
AAAAATACACTAAAAATTCAATAATTTGAACATATTTTTACTTAAATAAGATAAATATAACATTTTTTGATATAAAAAAATAGTAACTGAAAAATAAATAATACTATTTTTCTAATATATAGTGTCTCTCATGAACCAAACTTTTGGATCCATCACTTATTCTTAGCATTAGAATCTATGTTTATCTACATTGAATGAGTGTGAAGTTTAAGGGAATTCATAGAGCTAAAATAAATCAGGTGATTTTTGTACGATGAAAAGATTAGATGATTGTATTGCTTATTGAAAAGTGTTGATACAAGTTTGTTAATAACAGTACTGAAACAATATTGCCGAAAAAATTGGTATGAACTATTTGGGTTGAGTCGCGGACTAGGTCGCTCTCTTTAAGACGTTTTGCGGCTCTGTCCAATTTGTGCAAGCAAACACATCCCCGTCGTCCCCAGGATAAAACAACCCATAATCTTTTTTCTCTGTCTCGGAACTTCACTGCACTGATGAAGACCGGAATGCTACACCTGAAAAATTTGTTGCTCGGAAAACTAAAAAAGAACTTAGAAATTGTAGAGAGAATTGTTTTTCATAGGGAGATGAGATTGCAAATTGTTGTGTTAAAATTGAGAGCTGAAGCCCTCTTTTTATAGGTTTTAGAAACCGTGTGAAAATTATGATAAAACGGTAATGTCTGGGAATTAAGAGCGTAACGACCATTCTAAGTAACGAAGAGTAACAGCCATTTTCAGATTAAAGACGAGTAACAGACATTTTTTTGAGTTATTCTTGACAAAAGAAAATAACGGTCATTTTTTTAAAAAAATATATATATATATATAACAAACATTTTGTAAGTAGAAAAGTTTTCCTTAAAAAGAATATTTTTCTAAAAAAATAAAATACCACCTCATTCGGACTCAGCATGGCCCGGACGGACGGACGGACGGCGACACGCACGCGTGTGTGGTATCATATTTGCCTAGGTCCTCTCCCCTTCTACAAAAATGGCGCTCCTTGAGATCCAATCCCAATAGCCAACTCTTTAATATTTATAACTCTTTAAAATAATGTAAAAAAACAACGTAGAACAAGACTTTACAATTTTTTTATTAACTTTATCCTTTTCAACAATCATTTTTTATAAACTTATCTTTTTCTAACAAAAAGTATAAATTATAATCATCTAGATTCATAGTAAAATATTACTTATGTACTTAGGTCGTAAATGTAACATCTAAACATGAGAGAATAACTACGTTAAATCTTAAGTATTAATTTATTATTTCTTTTAACGATTAATTAGTATGAATAATTGGTTTTCATTTAGTTTTCGATTTAATTATTATTTGATTGGATAACGATTAATTTACAAAATAAATTAGATATCGCAGAACATAATTAATAATCTCATCACCTCACTGAGCAATGCACTTGATTAGCTGTGAAAAACTAATATCTTCTTATGCGATCGGGATAGTGAAGTCAAGATCAGGTGGCATTAATAACAGACATAATTTGAACTTACGTGGATCGGTTTGAATGAACAATGCTAAAGGTTTATCGTTTATATATGTCTTTAAATGAGAATCGATTGACCCATTAACTAATATATACTGAGAACAGAACGAGAGTAACACAAAACAAACAATAAATCATGTAGTACTTAGGTTCCATGTGAACTTGAATTTCTTTGACTAGATGAAACTCAAATATACAAACATTAAAACTTGATGCACATCAAGTCCTATAAACTAATTAATTATACATCATATATATGAAATGTTAACAAAATTTCCATAATTACTAAAAAAAATTAAAAAAGGAGGTTAAATATGTGAGATCATCATGAAATTCACTAAAAAACATGAACCACTTTTAAAAGCCCAGTACAATGTGCAGGGGAGGAGTCACTACTTTTGGCATGATGAAGAAGTATTTAGGCATCTGAAAAAGCTAAGAAAAGAATCTTCTCCTCCACAGACCAAAAAGGGCATTATTGTAATTGAAGATATCAATATGTGATCATCATCAAATTAATGAAAGGCTATATATTTATGTATATATATATATATATATCCCACTACAAATTCATGAACCACCAACCTAATTCACTTCATTGATAAAGCACCAACAAACACAAATCAAGGAAAAAGTTTATAGGCGCATTAGAAATAATGAGACCAAGCAACAACACAAAACTAGCAGCAACCAAACTCCAACTATGGAAATCACCAATACCATATCTGTTTGGATGCTTGGCTATAGTGTTATTGCTAATTTCTGTGGCATTGGTCATTCTAGTTTGTTCCTATCGCAAAAGATCAAACACTAATCAATTAGGTGATGAAGAGAAGAAGACACCAAAACCACACATAAATGAAGTCCTTAATTCAGAGCCAAACTTCGTTGTTATTATGGCTGGAGAAGACAAGCCTACCTATTTAGCTACCCCTTCAGTTTCTTCTTCTATTACTTCTAATTAATACCTCTGTTCAGGCCCAACTCTGAGATTAACTTATATTTTTCTCGTTTAGGATAACAAATTATGTACTCTCTAGCTAATTTTTTTTCCCCTCTTTGTTTTAATTTTGGTACTACTTCTTAATCTGTATGTTCTTCGCGGGAATGTGTTAAATCATAAGTACAAAGCACACTAAATATTGTTTAATTTTTTTAAAAAATAATAATTAAAAAGTAGAACAAATATTTGCCAAGTTGGGGACGAATCAAGCTAGATATATATATATATATATATCTCTCACCTCTCTGTTTCTCATCGAAGAAAATAATAGACAAATAATTTTTATTACAATTCTACATATTATGTTATAATTAGTTTCTGTTAACAGTGATCCTCTATTTACGTCGAAATCTCACTTCTCAATTTAACATATAACATTTCCGACAAGTAAGATTGTAATTCATTTAATTTTTTATTTTTAATTTTTTATTCCTTAAAAACAAACTATTAACTCGATAATTTAAATATATTTATACTTAAATTAGATATACATACTATTTTTATAAATAATAAACAACTAGGAATCAAAAAGCATGTAACTAGGACTTTTTACTGGTGACTCCCTGAATTAATATCCTCCTATATGCGCCACATATTACATATACGAAGAATGAAGATCCACATGTATAGTTTCAGAGGCCTTATGGGAATAATGGTGGTCTTGCGGTTTTGGGATCATAAGTAAGTGATTATGATTTATGATCACTAAATTTGTTTGCACTGTTGTGTACCTTTTGATTGATGTTAAGTAATGAACTTGGACCGAAAAGGAAGTAAGTTCATGAAAAAATCTAAGACATATTATAACTAAGCTTGCTAGGTAGCAAAAAAGAGAGGTGGGAAAAATTAATGAGAAAATAAAAAGTTGTAATTAAATTGATGGTTTATAATGGTCAATAATCCTCAGCCTCTCAAAGTCATATTCAAGTCACAAAATAAATGTACATATAAATGTACACATAATTTTAATTCATTGCTACCTTTTATCAAGTATTGAGTAAATAAAGTTGATTAATTGATAATTGTGAACCATTGGTAAATTAATGAGTCAAAATTCAAGTTCAACCAATTAAGCTACTAATTAGGATGGCTGAGATAGGTACATAATTGCCAAAACCTTAGGTATGAGGATCATACAAATTCCTCCAACAAAATACAACTTTTAAAAGGCTTTAATTTGTTAATGTTTATTCTCAAAAAAAAAAAAAAAGAATTGTTAATGTTTGAATTATGCTAAAGGAACGGACGCGGCGGCATGGAAATGCAAGGAATATTATATTGATAATAATTGTTTTGTTGAAATATATATTAATGCTTTTGAGATAAATAAGCCATTAAAATAGTACTAAGTCACTGTTAATAATGGGAGCTGCGCGCAATATTAAACATTAATGAAAGCTGGCTTTGGCTTATTTTCAAAAGTGCGTATTGATTTGAGGAAGTGGATATATATATCCAATGAATATTCCAAGCAGCTTCTACTTGGTTTCAACTTTCAAACAGCTACCTGCACTAGTGTGCCATGGACAACCCTACTATTTCATGATTTCTGCTCCATGAGTTCATCATGTTGTAATCTCTCTTCTTCTTCTTCTTCTTCTTCTTCTTCTTCTTCTTTTTCCTTCGTTAAATATATATTTTTCTTAGGTGGGGGGGACAGTGGGAGAGTAATTTTTCTACATGATTGAGTTGTAAAACTTTTTTAATCATTATTCTACGATTATGTATATATAACTCTATTTTATGTAAATATTAATAATATTTTATTAAAATTATCAATATATATCACGTAATTATCAAACAGACTCTTTATAAATATTTTTCTAATGGGAGAGTAAGATGTGAGCTCGTGATCTTTCTTTTCTTCTTTTAGTTAGCTAAATATTATTGAAAAATAATAAAATTAATATACTTAAAGCTTATAACTATAAAATATTATCATTTATGTTCTATTCTATAAATTTTTATTGATAAAAAAATATCACACATTATTTTATATTCAAAGATATTTAATTAAATATCTTTTAAATTAAAATATATTTATTTAAATCTGTTTAATATTAAACGTGTTTAATTAAATCGTATAAAATATTATTATTTTACTATAAATTTTGAGAATATTATTTTTTATAATTTTTCACCGTTATTTCCACGTTTACAAAGATTACGTTGAGTTTGGAATACGCCCTTATGTTATATTATATGCATGTAAATATTGTTTAAAGGGCAATTTTAATTTGAAAATTTGAACTTTAGAATGGGTTGTTGAGCTACTAGTGCTTTATAGTAAAAAATCTAGATATAACAAATTTTTGATTTATTTTTAATGTAAAAAATAGTAAAAATAATACTTTTAAAATTTGTATATATAAAAATGATATCTCTTATGTCTATTTCATATATTTTTACAATTAAAAAAAATTATACATATTATTTTACATCAAACACCATCTAATTAGATATCTTTAAATTAAATTACTATAATTTAGATATATTTAATAATAAATATTATTTAATTAAATTTTATTCGATGTAATTGGATAATTTTTCTTTTTGTTTTCAAAAACCACGATTATAATCTATTGAAATTATTTTCCAAACTTTATTAAATCTATTTTTGGGAGTATTCATTAGGGCGAAGTACTAATTTGGTGCTTTAAATTTTTTTCTTTGACCAATTTAGTTATTTATTTATTTTTAGTTTGAAATTTTTGTTTTTTTTGTCTATACAACAGATCAATTTAATTAATTATCTTTTATATTTAACTAATACTAATTTGATCGATAAATTTTTTTATTAATTTTTATTTAAGATAATTAGCAAAAAAATCACACACGGACTTTTATGGTTAAACTAAAACAAGAATTAATGAAAAAATTGAGTTGCACATGATACTTTTATTAATCATTTCAAAAGAAAACTTACAAAAAAAAATGACTTAATTGATAAAATTAATAAGTAAATAATTAAATTGATTTATGATTATTATTATTTTTGTTGTTAAAAGATGGTATCAAAACGATCAAATAAAAAAATAATGAATTATATGGAATAAATACAAAAATAAGGTACTAAATAGATAGTTTGAATTTTTCACCAGTAAAATATATGGGAAATATTTTTGAGTAAATATACATAATTAATTTTCAGCATATAATTGGTTTTTATAAAAAATTAGGAAGTATTACTTTTTTTTTGTTGCTATGGATCCTACTTTATGCCAAAAAATTGAAATATTTATGAAAATGTCATTCAATTCTGTTAGCAAACTTAACGGTATCCACTTTTATAACATTTTTATACCTTAAAATGTTTGTTTCATCCTAATGTTAAGTATTATTATATTTAATTGAATTATATTGAATTATATTATAAATAGTCTATACAGAATTTTCTAACAAGTTGTATAACATAATCGAATAAAATTGATTATAAATATTTTAATAAAATAATTTTTATTTAAAATATTTTTATTATAAAATTTATTTAAATTAATATTTAATTTAATTTTATATTTTTATTATAATTTAAAATCAAGATATGTAATTTTATAATTAAAAATTAAAATAAATTAAGTTAAATGTTAAATACTTTTTAAACTCACACTTTTCAATCATACTAAATTTTTATATAATCATATAACTTTTATACTATAAATATAGTTTTATTTTAAAGTTAAAAACATAATTATATAAAAATTATGTTGTTAGAATCTTTAATATTATGTAACAAACGTATAGTTAAAAATATTATTATTACTGTTTTAAAAATATGCCTTATTTTCAATCATGCCCTAAAATCTAGTATTTCAAAAGAGTGTTACCAAATAAATGTTTGCCAAAAAAGTTTATTTTTTTCCTTTATTTATACGACATATTTATTATATATTTTAAAAATTAATAAATAAACTCTTAAGAAATTTTAATTAACATAAAAAATATTTTTATAAAGGAAAGATTATATTTTTAATGATTTTTAAAATTTATAATAAATATAACGTGAAAATAATAAAATAAATATAAAAATAACTTCACTCGTGCCAAAAGAAGTTGAGGAATAAAGAGTTCAAAATAATTGGTGATAGAAATGAGCAGGTACTATGTTCAGTTTTGAATGTGACTAAGCTACTCGAATGAACAGAGTCCACGATGTGCTGGAAAGGAAAAAATAAAGGAGATAAACGTACAAGAAAGACAAAATGTTAACTACAATAGAGGTGTTAATTGTAATAACATGTTTCATTACACAATAGTATAACTCATGAATTTTAAGAGCTTATTTCTTATTTTTCGATAATTTATGATAACAATGACATGTAAAGAATTTGAAGATAGATGATAATGCAGATATGCAAAAGTGTGTGATATTAATATTAGTCTTATATGCTATTTATCTTTAAAAAAATGTTTTTATTATCATCCAAGGTTCAGACAATACGGAATTGCATGCATATGCTTCAAAGTCCAGCCAGACTCTACTTCTTAACAGTCAAGTGCTCCAAATTACAATGACATGAAATAAAAAGCATTGAATGAAAAATTTTGAACATCATTTTGAGAATTCTGAAGGTTCCACGTAGTCACATGGCATACTTCATTGAAATCACCAACTCAATTTTAGCGCTCTTCAATGATGATGCTACTGACATGGACAAAACAATTGCGGATTTGGCTGTTTAGTCTCGTGGTTATCAAGGATGTGATGGATTTGTTCAGCTAGTGACCTGCAGGGACAGCTTCAGTTTTTCCTCTTAAATCGTTTTTTGAATAACTGTTTATGGTCTTGTTTTTTTAGTTTGTTTTGTTTGTTACCTTCTGTCTGTGTGTTACTTTGGTTTTGTTTCTCTGGTTTAATATGGTTGTATTCAGTTTGGTTCTTGGTTGTTGCTTTTATATGTTCTTGAGGTTTAGTTCCTGTTTCTCTATACACAATGTTGGATAACCCTGGTGAGTTTATGGAATTCCTTTTGAATGTTTGAACACTAGCCAGGCTGCCAAATAAGTATTGATTTTGATTCCTTAGGCTGCTTTTTTTAGGATGCTGATGATATACACTCTTTATTCTTTTGGATTTGTAAGGATTATAAGTGTTGGATATTTTCGTAAACAAAATATTTATCTGTAAATTTGTTTTTAGGCCTTCTACGAAGTCTATCAAGAAAAACTAAACAAATGCTCGAGTTTCAGATAATTATACTTCAGGTATATATTTTATAAATATGATACATAGGATTACATTCATACATTTAATAACACATGTTCATAAATCTGAAATTATATTTTATGTTAAAATATTTATTCAAACTTTAATTAATTTATGAAATTATTAATTAAATATTTTTATAATATATCTTAAGATAATATTAAGTTTTTGTTTTTAATGGGCTTTGAAAAGTTAAGACTAAAACACATTTAACCCTAACCCTAATATCATTAAGTATTATTATTATCTATATATATATAGATACATTAGGGTTAGAGTGGTTTAAGGAAATATAGAAAGTGAATACACGGAGGCCGAATAGAAGTTAAAACTGATATGTGCTGCTGCCGAAAACGATAGAAAAAAAAAATTCAAACGAAAAGAGTTTAATTGTCTTCACGCTGCGAGAATAAGTTAATTTGTGAACGATCTGATTGGCGGGAATCTTATTGGAACGTTGGTCTGGAAACCACTCACACTAATATTGGAAACTGTGAAAACATAGCAGGGGCTCGTAAGTAAAGTACATTGGGACAGTATCCTAGGGAAGGTAGCATAAGACCGAGTTTATACTTGAACATTTGATTTTCATAGTGGAAAGTTAGGTGGTCTGGTGGACCGGTGGTTTTCCTTTTAGGCCATGGTTGTGGCCTAGGTTGTTTCCACCTAAAAATATCGTGTGTTATTATTTTATTTTCGCACTTATATTTACACACGATTGCATGCGTGGCTGGTTTGTTTATATTATTAAATTATAAATTGGTAAAAATTAAAAATAACCTATTCATCCCACTCTAGGTTAATTAGGTCCATAATTTATAAACTTTCAATTGGTATCAGAGCCGACACTAGACACACTTAGTGAGATTGATCCTTAGGGACACACACACTTACTTATGGACCAAATGAAAGAAGGTGGGTCATCTCTTAGACCCCTACTCTTTGATGGGTTTAATTACCCTTACTGGAAGGCTCGCATGCAAGCCTTTCTCAAACAAGATGAAAAAGTCTGGGATGTTATTCTTGATGGTTGGGAACCACCTTCGGTAATGAAAGATGGTGTAACAATCATAAAGCCAAGAAGAGACTGGACCACTGAAGAACACACCCTTAGTGGGGCAAACCAAAAAGGTTTAAGCTCAATATTTGTTGTAGTGTCGATGGATAAGTTCCGTCGCATCTCCGATTGTGAGATTGCTAAAGATGCATGGAATGCACTTGCTCTTGCTAATGAAGGTACTTCCCAAGTAAAACAAACAAAATTGAGATTAATAACATCTGAGTTTGATTCTATTAAAATGAGTAACAACGAAACCTTTGGTCAATTTTATGCTCACTTCTGTGATATCACTAATGCTTGTTCTAACCTTGGTGAGAAAATTCCACAACCTATACAAGTGCGCAAACTCCTAAGCTCTTTAACAGCAGATTATAAGATGAAAGTTACAGCAATATAGGAAAGCAAGAATGTAGAGACACTAAAAATTGATGAACTTGTCGGGTCAATCCAAACCTATGAGCTTTCTCTTGATCCACCCAAGAAAAATAAGGATGTGGCATTCAAAAGCTCCAAAAAGGACATCTCTTATAGTGATGATGATATGAATGATGAGTCACTGGTCTTGTTAGCACGAAAATTTAAGAAGTTTATGAAGAAGAAGGGTCAACAGAATAATCATTCTAACAAGGGACAATCTAGTCGTTCGAATGACCGAAAGTCAAGGAAAATCAAGGCTCCTAGCCTTACTGGTAAGAAAAGTAAACCCACTAGTCCCCAATGGTTTACTTGTGGAGGATTTGGTTATATTTCTACAGATTGTGCTAACAATAAAAAGAAATTTGGAAAAGCCTTTAATGCTACACTCAGTGACACAGAAAGTGAGTAGGACAATGCTAGTAACTCAGATGATGATGACACTAATTATTGTGCCTTCACCACAACTGCCAATACACATCACAATGACTCTGACCTTAGCTCGGATGAAGAAAATGAGAAAATAAACTCTTCTCTCTTACTGTCTAAGTTTAATGTATCGAATTATGAGGAACTATTCATGGATTGTCTGGGTGCAAGGGAAGAGAGAGATAAATTACTTGTGGAAGTAACTAAACTTAATGATATCATCAATGTTCACAAAACAAATTCCTCTAGACTAGAGAAAGATAAAAAGGAATTGTCTAATCATATTAATGCCTTGAATATGATACTAGCAGAAACCACTCAGGAAAACAAAAATCTTAGGAAAGAACTTAGTATTGCTAAAGAGACGGTAAAGAATTTGACCATAGGTGCTGAAACATTAACCAAAGTCTTAGACTATGGAAAGCCACATGGAGATAAGAGAGGTCTTGGATACATAGATGAACAATCAAAACCTTCATCATCCAAAACGCAATTTGTAAAACCCACTATTGCTCAGGCAGGGAAGGTAGTTTCTACACCTTATCATTCTAAGAAAATTTAGTTTGTTCCTATCTGTCATAACTGTGGTAGGAAAGGACATATTAGACCTAAGTGTAGATTTATTCATGCTTATGATTCCATCACGAATACAAATGTTTCTAAAGCACCTCAAAAAATTTCAAAACGTAAATTTTTTACTACAAGAACTACACAAAAAGAGGAATATAAGAAACCGGTAACTCAAATGTCCAAAATTAAAAAAGGATGGGTTAAGAAATCTGAGTTGCACTACTTTGTGGCCCATATAGCATTTAAAGTTAAATCAAATACCGCTAGGTATTTTGATAGTGGATGCTCTAGACACATGACGGGGAATCGTTCTTTGTTTAAAATCTTTAAGGAATACAATGAAGGGACAGTTACCTTTATATGTGGAAGGACTTAAGGCAAACTTGATTAGCATAAGTCAAATATGTGATAGTGATTTTAATGTGCAATTTACAAACAATCATTGTATTGTAACAGATCAAAAGGGTGAATGTATAATTAAGGGAATCAGATCACATGACAATTGTTATTGTATTGATACATCACCCACAGTAACATGTAACCTAGCTAGCAATGACTCAACTACCTTGTGGCACGAAAAGCTAGGTCATATGAATTTTAAAGATCTGGTTAGATTAAGTAAAATTGAGACTGTGCGTGGTTTACCTATTCTTTCAAAAATTGAAACACCTATATGTGGACCATGTCAATTGGGTAAACAAACTAGGATTGCTCATAAGAAGATCAAGAGTATAAATACAAACAGAGTATTAGAATTGATACATATTGACCTTATGGGTCCTATGAGAACAAAAAGTATTGGAGGTAAGAAATATATCATAGTTGTAGTAGATGACTTTTTTTCGCTACACGTGGGTAGACTTTCTTAGAGACAAGTCAGATGCTTTTGAGTTCTTTGTCTCATATTGTACAAGAGTGCAGGTTGAAGCAGGTGACAAAACAGTAACCATCAAGAGACTGAGAACAGACCATTGAAAAGAGTTTGAAAATACCAAGTATGCTAACTTCTTCAAAGAACATGGCATCTTTCATGAATTCTCTACTCCTATCATACCTCAACAAAATGGAGTAGTTGAAAGGAAAAATAGGATACTTCAAGAGATGCTAAGAGTAATGATGCATGCCAAGGGAGTCTCTAAAAGGTTTTAGGCTGAAGCTATAAACACTACATGTCACATTATAAATCGTGTATATCTTTGCCCAGGTACAAACCAAACTCCCTATGAGATATGGAGAGGTAAAAAATCCAATATGCAATTTATGCATGTTTTTGGAAGTAAGTGCTACATACTTAGAGATCGAGAACAGTTGGGTAAGTTTGATTCAAGAAGTGATAAAGGTATATTTCTTGGTTATTCCCTAAATAGTAGAGCTTATAGAGTCTTCAACTGTAGAACTAATGTAGTTATGGAATCCATAAATGTCATTATAGATGATGGGGGTAAGAAGATTACATGTGAAGAAGTTGGAAATGAAGAAAATTTCACAACACCTCAATCAACAATAATCAGTGACACAATTGGAATAAAAGAAGAGGAGTTGAAGGAAAGTGAAAAAAAGAAGGAAGAAGCATCAACCTCATCAATGATAAATCCAACTCGAACTTCAAAAAATCATCCTATTAAGAATATAATTGGAGATCCTGATGCGAGCATGGTAACAAGAAGAAGACAAATAAGTGAGGTAACACATTTATGCTATATTTCTCAATTTGAACCAAAAAATGTGAATGAAGCCCTTAGGGATGAATTTTGGATAAATGCCATGCATGATGAGTTAGCTCAATTTGAAAGAAATCATGTGTGGGTATTAGTACCTAAGCCTAAAAACAAAAATGTTATTGGAACAAAATGGGTGTTCAAAAATAAATCTGATGAGCATGACATTGTTGTTAGAAATAAGGCTAGGTTAGTAGCTCAAGGCTACACGCAAGTAGAAGGAGTTGACTTTGATGAAACATTTGCACCTATAGCTAGACTAGAGTCAATTAGGATTTTACTTGCCATTTCCTGTCATATGAAGTTTAAATCATATCAAATGGATGTTAAGCCTGCCTTTTTGAATGGTTTTTTGAATGAGGAGGTGTACGTGGAACAACCAAAAGGATTTGTTGATTCAAAATTTCCAAATCATTTTTACAAACTCAAAAAGGCTCTTTATGGTTTGAAATAAGCTCCATGAGCATGGTATGAGAGACTTACCAACTATCTTTTGAACAAGGGATTTATTCGAGGGGGAGTTGATAAGACTTTATTCATTAAAATGAGCAGTGATGAGATCTTTATTGCTTAAATTTATGTGGATGACATAGTTTTTGGATCCACATCTAGTACATGTGTGGATAATTTTGTGCATGTTATGACAAATGAATTTGAAATGTCCATGGTAGGTGAAATGACTTTCTTCCTTGGTTTACAAATCAAACAATCTCGTGATAATATATTTATTTCTCAAACCAAGTACGCCTGTAACCTTGTTAAAAGGTTTGGTTTTGAAACTAGCAAGCCATTACAGACTCCTTTAGATACCAGCACAAAATTACAAAGGACATTCAAGGTAAAAGTGTTGATCAAACCCTTTATAGGAGTATGATAGGTAGTTTACTTTACCTCACTACAAGTAGACCTGACATATGTTTTAGTGTTGGTGTGTGTGCCCATTATCAAGCTGACCCTAAGGAATCACACTTAGAGAATGTAAAGAGAATCATTAGGTATATCTCAGGAACAAGTAATTATGGTTTATATTTTACTACTGACACTACTTGTGAAGTAAGTGGTTTTACAGATGCTGACTGGGTAGGCAACTAGGATGATAGGAAGAGCACATCAGGTGGTTGTTTCTACATTGGAAACAACTTAGTATCATGGCATAGTAAAAAGCAGAACTCTATCTCACTCTCTACAGTTGAAGCGGAATACATTGCTGCAGGAAGCTCTTGCACACAAATGCTTTGGATGAAAAACATGCTCAAGGACTACGGTCAACCACAAGGTATGATGCCCTTATATTGTGATAACTCTAGTACTATATGTATTTCTAAGAACCCATTTCATCATTCTAGAACTAAGCACATTGACATTAGACATCACTTTATTCGAGAACTAGTTGAAGAGAAAATAGTAACACTTGAGTTTGTACCTACTGAGAGACAACTAGCTGATATATTCACTAAAGCCATAGACACTCAAAGATTTGAGTATCTCAGAAGTGCCTTGGGAATTTCTCCCTCAAATTGAATTTCAAATTTTATTACCAAAAAAAAACATCCTTGTTTGGCCAACACAGTATTCAACTTATTTAATACTTCCATACATATAATCTCATTTTTAGTGACTCAACTCATTTTGATACTTATTGTATAAATTATTCTACAATTTTGGCTTATGTATACACATATATTCTTATACATGTGATGATCGATGTTGACATAAACTTCTTAACACACTCACGAAAACACATATATGTTATGCTTGAAGTTTATGAATTTTCTTGAAAGACTCTAGGACTTTAACTAATCTTGATTGTAAAATTGTGTTGAGTTCTACTTTTTCTTACTAAAATTTTACCGTATGGAGGCACCTAGTATTGAGAGGGCTACCTACTGTGATGTGTAAAGCTACCGCAATGAACGGAGAGGGCTACCTCACAACTAGTGTGAAAGTCATCATGTTGGGTTTATGGTTCGTGCAAAAAAAAAAGAGAAAGAGAAAAGATTATGCAAAAAGTGACTACTTATAAATCTTGTATATTGAATGCACAAAAAGAAAGAGCCAATAGAGGTTATAAAAAATATATATATAATTTACCTCATATGTATGAAAAAAAAGTCCTTCTTTAGAAGTTATATTTTATTTTGTAAGATTGAAGACTCGATTATAGTTTTACATGATAGGTGATCATTTTTTCTTTTGAGTCTTTCTTGATAAGTCATAAGTGAATTAATTGAAATATTTGTGGAGTTTAAACATGTATATTATTTTAAGTAAATGTTAATATGTCATTATATGTGCGAAGTGTGCGTGTGCACCTCTTCTATTCTACTTATTTATTTATACGATAAATAATCAAAATTGGAGTTAAAAAAAATGATGTGCTTTCAATTGGTTGTGTGTATGTTTGTAATTACATGAGTTTAATACCTTATGTGGCTATGTATGCAAATTTAAAAAATATCATTTATTACTTTTTTAATTGGTTTCTAAGTTAGAGTGTCATAGAACTTAGGGGGAGTTTAAAGCACATTGCACTTTTGCAGTACTCTGATTTTACACTGTTATATCTTTAGGAGGAATTTAACTTCAATTCTTTGTCTAATGTTTTGTCCTTCTCATATGTCAAAAAAGGGAAGAGAATATTTACTTGCATGTTTTTTATTTTGTTATGCATATAAGGGGAGAAGATATTTTTATTAAGCTTGATTGATATGAATGCATACTACATGACTATTCTTTACACTTCGCTTATTTTTATGTAAAATGAACTAATGTACAATAAGGCTGTCAAGCCAAGTTGTTGTTTGCTTTACCTATGTCTTTTCAGTTACTTATAAGCTTATCAAGTTGCAGCGAAGATGGATTCACCGGACCATAGGATAGTTCCACTATGAAGTCTAAGACATTATTGTATTTTTATCTTATTCCTATAAGTGTCATGTAGTAAGAGAGAGGTTTTGCCACACGAAAATGCCAAAGGGGGAGTTTGTAAGGATTATAAGTGTTGGCTATTTTCGTAAACAAAATATTTATCTGTAAATTTGTTTTTAGGCCTGCTACGAAGTCTATCAAGAAAAGCTAAACAAATGCTCGAGTTCTAGATAATTATACTTCAAGTATATCTTTTATAAATATGACACATATGATTACATTCATACATTTAATAACACATGCTCATAAATCTGAAATTATATTTTATGTTAAATTATTTATTCAAACTTTAATTAATTTATGAAATTATTAATTAAATATTTTTATAATATATCTTAAGATAATATTAAGTTTTTGTTTTTAATGGGCTTTGAAAAGTTAAGACTAAAACACATTTAACCCTAACCCTAATATTATTAAATATTATTATTATCTATCTATCTATATATATATATATATATATATATATATATAGATACATTAGGGTTAGAGTGGTTTAAGGAAATATAGAAAGGGAATACACGGAGACTGAATAGAAGTTAAAACTGATATGTGTTGTTGCCGAAAACGATAGAAAAAAAAAATTCAGAGGAAAGAGTTTAATTGTCTTCATGCTGCGACATATAGTTCATTTGTGAACGATCTGATTGGCGGGAAGCTTATTGGAACGTTGGTCTGGAAACGGCTCACGCTAATATTGGAAACTGAAAACATAGCAGGGGTTCGTAAGTAATGTACATTGGGGCAGTATCCTAGGGAAGGTAGCATAAGACCAAGTTTGTACTTGAAATTTCATTTTCATAGTGGAAAGTTAGGTGTTCCGGTGGACCGGTGGTTTTCCTCTTAGGCCATAGTTATGGCCTAGGTTATTTTCACCTAAAAATATCGTGTGTTATTATTTTATTTCCGTACTTATATTTACATACGATTGCATGCCTGGCTGGTTTGTTTAGATTATTAAATTATAAATTGATAAAAATTAAAAATAACCTATTCATCCTCCTCTAAGTTAATTAGGTCCATAATAGGTTAATTAGGTCCATAATAGGTTAATTAGGTCCATAATTTATAAACTTTCACGAATATCCGTTTGAAAAGTTGGTATCTGAGTTTTTCAGTTTTTGTGGCCACTCTGTTGGGTCTTAGGCTTGTAATGGTTTCTGTTTTGCTCTTTAAATAAAAACTTATGCTCTGTCGTTGAACCAAAAATAAATATAGCCCTCTTCAAACATTAGAAAAGATGATAAATTCATTTGCCAACCGACCTCAGATTCTGGATTTAGAGAAAACGGATCAAGGAGAGAGATAAGTCTTATTCTCATGAATTAACATGCACCAACAAAATCCATGTTCAATGTGTAGACACGCCTTAAAGATCTACCAATTGGCTATCCTTAATGTGAGAAAAACTCACTATCAGTACAAAGTACCAGCACAACTAAATACCAGTAATCAGGTACAACAACTCAACACTTTCAACTAAAGATCTACTCAAAAACTTTATTGGCGTCTTATACGTGAAAGTCTATAAAGATACCTACAATTCTTATGAATGATACCCTAGTATTATGTTTAATCAACATGAGACATTACTCTTAACATCATCTTCAAAGTGTGAGTCTTTGTTTCTTACAAAATTATCACTTTATATTTTTAACTTATTTTATTAAGTTATATTCTATTTTGATCACTTGTATCTTTTTTTGCAAGTTTTATTTTTTTAGGAGAGATCCAATAGCATGTGAAAGTACATAAAAATTATAATTTTTTTAATCTTAAAAGATTAAGTTAATGGATGAAAACACTTATATTCTTTATAAACTCTTATAGTATTGTGTTTAATTAATATAGGTCATTGCTCTTAATACAAATTAGTCGTATTTGTAATCCATAATTAACATTAACAACTTATTAAACAATAATGAACGAATTATCAAACAACATTTTTATTTACAAAATAGAAATCAACTGAGCTTTGTTCTGAATGTTGCAGCAAGTGAACGATTCCAAACCGTGTAAAAATGAGTAGAACTTGATGGATATTTCAAGAAACTTGTTTTTCTCTTTGTTACCTGATCACATCGAGCAGTTCATATAGTTATCGGCAAGCCAAAATTGCATACCTGCAAAAATTCCATTTCACTATCCACATATTTTGTTCAAAGAAAGACTCTCGTATTGGTTTAAAGCAATGTCAAGCCAAGGTTTCATAAATGCACTATAATGAATTACTGCGGCATTGCTGATTTCATCCATGCTAATACTGAGATTATATCCAATACCAAGTACATGCCAAGATCTGTCCAGTGACTTTGTTTTCGAGTATTAATAATACTGATTAGAGGAAAGACTATTTCACCAAATGAAGATAACTGTGAAGTAGACAAACATGAAAAATTTACCAAGTTCCTGCCAATAGTGGTATTGCTTTGTGCACTTCTCAAGCCTCCGAACATCAAGATCGAATATATCATACCGTAAGCCCAAGCCCAAGCCTTAGGATTGAACTTCTCCCTGATTAATGGGTGTGAGAAATTTAAATACTGAATATATTGACGGTAACTCTTGAAACAGGTTTCGACAGCCCCATTTAGCTTGTTATGCTTCTATGCTTAAGCACCGGCACATATGATGGATTCAAGAAATCAAAATCATCGACTGCCTTGACCTCCACATGTGCACCTCCTTGGACTGGCCTGACCTTAAAACAAACCTTCATAGCCGCAATATTATTTCATCCTATTGGTAACCACATGGAAAGCATGTTTCCAAGGTTCAGCAGCTTTCTTCACTGAGGATCTGGCCAATACTGACGCAGCTATCACATTATCTGAGAAAATATCATAATGGTATAAAACTAGGGTCCTCAAACTGAGATTTCGGTTCTTCATCCTTGTACTTCTCTGGGTGTGAAACTCTTACTTCTACAAGTTTCATTCCCAAACAATGCAAAAATTTTGGGATAGATTTCGTAGCAATCAAGCTTGCAAATGCACCATGCACCATTCTTCTTTGCTTTAATAAGCAATTCATTAAAATCAAAATGGTATCCTTCAACTTCTGAACCTTCAGCTGATTATCATAATTCTCCTTGGATTCTGCAATTATTAATCTTGTAGTTTTAACCCTATCCTTCAATTCCTTCTCAAATTGCCTCAAAACCTCCCCATCAACCAGACCCTCTGTTTGAAACAAAGCGATGTGATAAAATGGTTTCAATTGAAGATCAGAGACGGTGTTAAACAAATCACCAAACATCTTAATTTGCCTAGTTATGTCAAGCTTGAGTTTTCTTGCATAAGCGGCATAGGCATTCACTAGAGTAATATGATCATTAGCTTGCTTGAAAAAATAATCTTTATTTAAAATAGTAATTAATTTTTGAGGTAGTTTTTATATATATTAAAATAATTTTATTATTTATTATAAAAAAATATTTAAAAAAATATTTAATTATTTTTATATTTTAAAAATATTTTAATTGTAGATAAAAAAATCAAGATATATAATTTTAGAATCGAAATTTCAAAAATGTTAATTAAAGTATTCAATAAGTTTTAGATTTACTCACACAAATGATATTAAATTTCTATATAATCGTATAATTTTTATTCATAACAATATAATTTTTTTTCATAAACAAACATATAATTAGTGAATTATACACTTTAAAGGAGGTTGTCTTCCTCTTCATCCCTTAAAACTTTGATTCAGTACTGAATAATCAGCCTTGCACTTACATGAGGAAGTGTCTGATTAGTGAGTGTTATGAGTAGTTATGTAGAAATAGCTTGAGTGGTTAAATTGAAGAGAAAGCATTATGAATTCCTCTAGAATGTATATTGTTATTTTTTAAAATTATTAGTAAATATAACACTGCTGGCCAATTCTTAAAAATTTAAAATCAAAGTAACCGAATAATCATTTGATTTGAATAGATAAAATTAAATTAATATCATTTAGATTGATTGAGTTGATTTAGTTTCGATAATTTTTATAAACCCTTAGTATTATATATATATATATATATATATATATAACAAAGTTGAAAAAAAAGAAAAAGAAAAGTGAGAGTAAAGAGTAAGAATGAACATTTTAATCGTACTTAATTGAAATTATAATTATTTATAAAAGTTGACTTTTTTTCTTAAAAATAACCATAAGTAATAAAGCATGAGACGAGAATGATTATTATAATATCGAAAATGTGATTAAACGAAATCGAAAAAATATTAATATTATTATTTTATATAAATATAATTACAAAGAAAAATATAATTTTAATAATAAAACACATAATATTTTATATAATTACATTAAATTTTATTTTTTTTATTTTTTATTTAAAAATATTACTAAATAATTAAAAAATAAAAATTAATGTTAATATTTTAAATAATATAATAAAGTAAGAATTAGGTTAATATTTAATTTTTTAAAATTAAATATATTTTTAAATAAATATTATAAAAAAATAATTAAATTACAAAAAAATTACTAAGAATTCATAAACGATAATTATTAACTAAATATACTCAAATTTGATAAAATAATGTTAATTTTATTAACATAATCGTCAGTAACTATACGAATACTCAAGATTCCGATATGAATTAATTCAGTCAAGGGCAGCTTTGAATTGATGAACAATACTTGATGGCATTTTAATGGATAGCTTTCTCATACTATTTCTCTTTTCTTTTATCAATCCATCTTTCTGTCTATTATGTCATTTCCAACTTTCTCCACCCATTAATTACCTCTAATTTTTCTTCCCTATACTCTAGTACAACTTATAAATCATAACCACATGATTCTTTCACCCCATAATTTACTTTGTTAGAAAAGCACAAGTTTAAACTTGTTTGTAATTAAGTAGGCTATTCCCACTGATCATCAAGTATCAACCCAGATAAGTCTTTTTATCTTTATCAGAGTTTATCAACACTCTTTTAGAGATTTAAAGGATTTAAATAGTAAAGATTATAAATATTATTTATTTTTGTGGATAATATATTTACACGTAAATTTATTTTAAGTTTGTTACCGATTCTATCAAGTAAAGTCGAAAAAATATCAAAATTTTATATAATCGTACTTTAAGTATATTTGTTATAACTATAACATATGAGATTATATTCACGTATTTAATAGCATATATTCATAAATCTAGAATTATTTTTGCAACTAAAATATTTATGCTCAAATATAAAATAAATAAATAATAAAATATTATATAAGATATAAGTTAAATCTTAACCTAAAAAATAGCCTAAAATATATTTTAAAAAAAATCTTCTATAAATATAACTCTTCTTAATTAATTATATGAGTAGTTTAAATATATATACTATTTTTTTTAAGTAAATGTCAATATATCATTATATGTTTATACTTTTTTCTGCTCTATTTGCTTATTTATATAATAACTGAGTTCTCAATTAGTTTTGTGCTCGTTTGTGATTAAATAAGTTTAATACCTGACATGATTATTTATAAAATAAATAAATTATTATTCATTTATATCTTCTTCTTATTTATTAATTTATTAATTGGTTTTTAAGTTAGAGAGTCATAGAACTTATAAAGAGTTTGAACCACGTTACACTTCTACATTAGTCTACTTTTACATTGCTCTATCTTTAAAGGGAGTTTAACTTTATTGTTTTGTTTAATGTTGTGTTCTTCTGATATGTCAAAAAAGGGATAATGTGTTTTACTTTCATGATTTATTTTGTTATGCATATAAGGGGAAAACATACTCACGATATTAATGTTTTCCATCATTTTGTCTTATGATTGGCATGAATACATGCACTACGTGATTATTCTTTATACTTAACCTATTTCAATGTAAATTGAGACTTTCAAGTCAAGTTTTCATATGCTTTGTTTATGTCATTTCAGTTACTTACAAGCTTGTTAAGTTACAACGAAGATGGATTCACCTAACTATAAGATAGTTCTATTATGGAATCTAGGACATGATTGTATTTTTATCATATTCCTATAAGTGTTATGTAGTGAAAGAGAGAGAATTTAGGACACGAAAATACCAAATGAGGAGTTTGTACAGATTATAAGTGTTGGTTATTTTCGTGTACAAAATATTTGCATGTAAATTTGATTTTAAGCTTGCTATAAAGTTTATAAACAAAGTTGAAGAAATGTTAGAATTTTAGATAATTGTAATTCAGGTATATATGTTATATTATAATACATAGGATTGTACTTACACATTTAATAATACATATTCATAAATCTAGAATTATTTTTGCTCCGAAAATATTTATGCTCAAATATATAATAAGATATATACTAAAATATAAGATATATCCTAAATTATGGGTTAAATCTTAGCTTAAAAGACAGTCTAAAATATACTTTGAAAGAACTATTCTTCAAATAAAAGTCTTTTTTATTAATGAGTTAACTTCAAAAAAACTCTTCTTTAAATATGAGTCTTCTTGATTAATAAGTATTATTAATCTTATTTATACTAGTAAAAATATTTATCAATTATCTAAGATTAAGAGTTTTAATTTTTTTTATAAATAAAACTCATTTTTCATTGTTTTAATCAACCACACAAGAGCATTATTCTCTTCTTCTTAATATTTCTTTTTCTCTCGTTTTGCAAATATAAGATCATAATTATTTAGACTTCTTTATTTGGTTAATCTATCAAACATTAATGCTTGTTTTTTAATTGATTAATAAGCTTAATTAATTTTGATATTTTGATCATATGTTCTTATAGCTCATTCTTTATTTTTGTTCTTGAATTGTTAAATCAAATAATTGTGTGCATCATATCATAATTGTTTGGTTTGATTATTAATCTTTAAAGAAGCTATCGTTAATGAACTTGTGCTTAATTTAATTGCTTTAAGATTTACTAGTTGATTTGATTTAAGTGGTGTATGTTTTGAATTATCTAGTTAGGATTATTCATTATTATATCAATTTTAAAACACACACGGACACTTGTGTTTTTATACTAACTCTTTTGTAGTTGATTCGTGAACTATCTGATTGGCAAGAAGCTTCACACTAATATTAGAAATTTATGAAGCAAAATAGGAGCTCGTAAGTAAGATATATTAAGACAATATCCTAAGAAGGGTAGTATAAGAATAAGTTTATAATTGAACATTTAGCTTTCATAGTGAAAAGTTAGGTGATCCGGTGGATAGATAGATAGTTTTCCTCTTAAGTCATATTTGTTGTTATTTCATTTTTGTATTTTGTTTTAACACACAATTACATGTATAACCATTTTATTTAAGTTATTATATTATAAATTGATAAAAATTGAAAATAATATATTCAATGCAGAAATAAGTTAATTAATTCAATATTTTCACAAATTAAGCCATATTTTAAATCTCATGTAATTAGGTAAAGGTTCTTGTCAACTTTGTACCGTCTAAGAGCATCTTGAGTTAACTAATCTCAACAAATTAACTCAAAAAATGGTAAGGTTCATATTAATACATTACGTATATTAGTATTATTTTTATACGATATGGGATCCTATTTTTTTTTCATATACTAAAATATTTTATATGAAAATTATTATTTATAAATATTGAGCAAATATCATAGCAATGCTCAAGGAGATGTTATGGGCAATTTTTATGGATCTCATACAATTTGGCTTTCAACACCAAACTGAAGACTACTCATAGATAGAAAATTAAAGAAAAAAAAAGTAATTAAACCCATCTCAGGTCTCAAACTAGCAAATCCATGGAACTTGTGATAGACTGGTTTGAATTAGACTCAGTTGATCTCATATGGAGAGTCAAACTATTATAAGGACTATGGAGTTGCATATCATTGATCATTTGACGAAGTTGAGAATTTTCTTCTTTAAGCTGAGCATTCTCTTCAACAACCTTTTCATAGACCTCTGAAACATGATTAAGCTTATCTATAATCTGATGGTTTTCATTTCTTAGCCAAAACACTTGTGACCAAAGCTCGTCTAAGTGTTTCTGTTTTCTCAAACGTGATCTTCGAGCCGATTCTCTATTTGATATCATCCTTCTTTGTTTTCTCTCATTGATAAGACTGATCATTTGGTACTCATCAGCTTCATCAGAAGAATTATTGCTGCTTAAACATGATGTGTTTTGTGGATTAATTTGATCTTGAACTACTTGTGAATTAGGGACTTGGGAATTGTATGTTGGGCTAGTGAGTCTTTTAAGTTGATCAAATGTAGATCTGTTCCTCTCACTTAAGCTAAAATGAACTGGATAGGGACATGAATCTGAAGGATTAAGAAGAAAATGAAGACCTGTAATATCATTTGGTTGCATAGTTTTGAACTTTTTGAGTAATTAAATTATTTTCTGGTATTTGATCTGTGAACAATTAAGCTTGGAACAGACAGAGGGTTGAGCAGAGTAAGCCTTATATATATAGGATTGGAAAAGGTTGATTTGTCCCTTAAACTTGTTAGCAATATTGTGAATTGTGATATCATGTGGATGAAGAATTTTAATGAAACATAAATTTTTATATATATATATATATGAATTGTGGTAGATTATTTTTTGAAAATAGAAAAGATATTTTTTTAAAGTGATTATGTTATGTGATATAATAATACAAGTATGTATACAAATATATGTCACTGTTTTATAGCATCATATTCACTTATGAACAGGTATTTGTCTAGGTAGTATAAAAATGAAGCGGATCATAGTATGATGCTCTTGTATCCATTACACAGTACAAGTTGGATTTGTGGATAATCATTTTTCAGATAAGTACTTATGCTTACATCAGAGATAGAGAGAGAGAGAGAGAGAGAGAAGGCTGTTAAAGTTATTGCGGGAATATAAATTATTTTAATGAGGGATGTTTTAGCAAATTGTAAACGGTGAAGAAAATTTGGGTGCAATAATTCAATTTTGAAATTGGTTCCATTGTCGAGTTCTTGTGGATGCTTTTTCAAGATGTCTCCCTAGCCAATAGCCAATAGCCAATAGCCAATAACCAATAGCCATAAAAAAACAAATGAAGTAATTATGATGTTCATAGGATCCATCAAGAATATTAAAGCAATTTAAAAAGTAACTGAACAAGCCCTCGTCATTGCAATAAGGGTTAGTTTCGTCAAATTTACCCAAAAACAGGCCTTGAATTCACATTTTGAACATATAGATGTAATTCGCTAACAAACTTCATATAGAACAAACTAAACTAATAAATTATATATATATATTTTTTTAATTTCACACTTTGCTTTCTATTTTTTTATTTTATAATTTAATCTCTTCATTATTTAATTCTAACAAAATTTAATTTCAAATTTAAACACGTGATCGTCTCTTTTAAGTTAAATTAATACAAATTAAATATTTTTATTTTTATTTTTAAATTTATTTCAATACCTAAATAAAATTAAAAATAATTATTTAATAAACCAGAAAATTAAATATTTAATTCGGGTTAATTTGATGTTTAATTTAAGTTGATTTTTAGAGACTAAATTTATTAAAACTAAATAATAATAATGATGATGATGTAACTAAAGTGTATAAATATAAGAATTAGTGTAATAGTTTAGTATGCAATTTATAAAAACAAATAAACAGCGTTAATTTGTTAAAAAAATTAGAAAAGAAAAGAAAAAGTTTCATATGAAAAAGGTAGTTAAATAGTTCAAATTTACATGGGTTCTTTTCATCTCTTCCAGTCCAATAGTGTCTCATGTTGTTGCAATAACTAGTTTGATTTTTTTTAATTAGGAAGATAATAAATGTTGAAATTAACATGCCAGTCATTAAAGATAAAGGATTTAATTATGTTGTGACATATAATATAATATTTTTAAACGAATAACTGTTGTAATTCAAAGTTATTTAAACAATATTCATAATTAAAGAATGCTAATTTTTAATAGTATTAATTATTACTAGTATATGTTAAAAAAGTTTAAAATTTAATAATTTTATCATTATTTTGACATTATAATAATTAGTACAAATTATGCCCTTAAGAAATTAACTGTTATTTTCCTCTTCTCCCTCTCTCGCACATGACGGTAGGGTCAGGTTGAGTGGATTGAAATGTTGACATTAGACAGATCTCAACTCATCTTCTTCTTTTTTCTTGTTACGTATATGTTTCCTCTTCTCCCTCTCTCGCACTTGTATAATTGTATTATTATTATTATTATTATTATTATTATTATTATTATTATTATTATTATTATTATTATTATTATTATTATGTTACTGTCAATGAAAAGCATGCATGAAATTATCTCAATATTTTCATTGAGATTTTATTTAATAGAAATTTTAAATGATGTTTATAAAACATCTTATAAAATATATGGAAATTAAATGTTCCCAATTTTTTTATGGAAATATCATAAAATTATCATTTTGGTCTGAAATTGCTTCATTTTACTGGAACTTGTTTTTTTTTTCCCCCTAGCTAGTGAGCTACTGAAACCTGTTGAAGCTAAAGATTATATCATAAGTGATAGTATCATATTTGACGTCTCCTATCGAATAATTTGAACGGCTATCCGGGGTTTTAGCGTAGGAGGAAGAGGTAAGAAAATGGGTGTAATTATTTTTAAATTTATAAATAAATATATATTTTTTATAACATATTATATTTAAATATTATATTATTGGTTATACTTAGGTACAATAAAATTTTCAATAAGTAACAAAAAAAAAAAAATGATTGTAAAACCAACAATTAAAAAAAATTGAATAAACGGTGCAATATATTTTAACCAATATATTGAATAAACGAGTAACGAATAGACTACAGTCCAATAAAATGAAAAAAAAGAAGTCATTTTTGGGCAACAAAAAAAAAAAAAAGGTTTCAACGTTAGACATTTGCCCTTGAATAACGGTAAATGTTGTGCATGGAATGTTACTTGATTTAACTCCAGCATTTTCGGTACCAAACGATTCCATATACTAAAACAAATTAAAAGAAAGTCGCCAAAAAAATTGATTTTGCTAAAACAATCCCTAGAATAATTACAAATCATAAAACAGGCCGAAAAAGAAGAGGTATTTCTTCTCTCCGGTAGGTCTCTTGTTGTATCTTCATTTCTTGTAGTATCTAGATCTAGTGTAGTTTTTATGTTTTTGGATTTTTTTTTTTTTGGCCTGATCTAGAATTAAGTGGCTGGGTATAAATAATGAAGGTGAAAATGGTGTTTTATTAAGTACACAAAACGTATTCTAGAAAAGTCTTTTGGGTTCATGCACGTAAAAACAAGATATAAACAATATTATTCATGTATTAAAAAGTATTATTTGGATTGAGTTGTAAATTAAATCGTTCTTTTTTTAAGACGTTTCACGACTCTTTCTAAATTTATACAAACAAATACAATCTCGTCGTACATAGGATAAAACAGTACAGAATCATTTTTTTGTTTTGAAACTTTTGATTAAGTTCAAAATACTACAACTCTAAAGCATTTAAATTGTTCGAAAAACTGAAAACATAATTTTAAATTTTTCTTTCTTTGGATATGTTGTAAAGAACATTTTTTGAGTTATTTATAACCGAAATATATTGCTCTCTTGTTATAACTAAAAAAAGATGAATGTGTGTGTAACATTCACATAATAATTGTAAAAATGTTCACAATAATTGCAAAAATGTTCACAATTGTTAAGTCCTACATTGGTTAAGAGTAATTCAACAGTGCTCCTTATAAGTCTAGGCAATCCTTTAACTCACAAGCTGATTTTTGGGTTCAGAGTTAGACCTGGGTTTTTAAGAATAATAATGAAATAAAACGGTTAAAATAACAGTAAAGTTTTGGGTAATTTAATTTAAATAAGAACAAAATTTTTGATTGTCGAAAAAATAATTTTAATGATGAAATTTTTTTCAAAAAATAAAGTGTCACACTCATGCACAATCAGTCGAAGAACGACGGGTGCACACATATAGCTTTCCAATTCCTTAAGTCATTTTACTTTTCACAAAAATGTACGTCGTTTAGGGCCTAATTTCGATTATAAATACTTCTCTACGTCAACACTTCTTAAGAGTTGTAAAAAACAATATAAGAGGTGCTTGGAGGCGATTTAAAGAATAAATGTTGGTGATACTCTCCTTTTTAAGGGCCGAAAGTTACGTATATTGTAGATGTAAACTTCTTTTTCACATTAATGAAATCTTCTTCAGTTTGACGATAAAAAAAAAAAATTTAAATTTCTCTAGCGAGCATGGGTGCTTAGTGCATCCCCCCGTACATACCTATTGGCCGTCCAAATCTCAACCACCCAACCCCCCCTTCTTTACACTCTTTTTCTCTCTTCTAGATTTTTTGTGTCACTTTACCATTTTTTTTTAATTAGCATTATTATAACATAAATATATCACAATTATAATTAATGTGATATTTTTTTATATAATACATTTATGTTGTATTAATTGTATTTATCAATAAGAGGGTGATACTTCAATTGAGATTCATCTCAAATTTAAGATATATATAGTTTTTATTTTTTAGTTTTTATCAAGTTTTATTAGAGATGTAAAATGTAATAAAGAGGCTCAACTTGTTTAGATTTATCTACTTTAAATAAGTTATTACTCAACTCATCTAAAATTATATGAATTAAATTTAACTCAGTTTTTTTTTTAATAATTTAAGTTGAATAATTCATAAATTAGATCATTTATTCTTCTAAAAAAAATCAAACAAGAAATTAATAATTATAAAATTTTAATTTTATTTATAAACAAAAATGTTAGGATAAATATTACCTTCTATATTTGTAAAATAAAAAAAAATAAAAGTAGTATATTTTAGTTATGATATTTTATATTAATATTATCGTAACTATAAAAATGTTATTATTAATAAAAATATTTTATTAAATAAACTCGTTTGGTATTCATGAGTTAAATGAGTCTGTATTTTTTAAAATCATTATTTAATTATATCAATTTTAAATAGAATGAATTAATCGATTTTAAATACTATGAATTAAATTTAAATAATTTTTATATCAATTTTAAATACTATGAATTAAACTTAAATGAGTTCTCACTGATGGTTTTCCAACCCACATTTGCCCATTTACTTTTTCTTTTCTTTTCATTTTTAAACATATTGGGTACCATGTGGTGCGCGCACTAAGGCAACCTATACAATTTCGCAATTTCTCTTATTATTGGTTGATCATAGTTGTCCAACTTCTGAATTGTGAAACGTATGGATTAGCTTTATTGGGTTTAGTTTCAGTTTAAAAATTAAGAAAGATTAGGTTGTCAATCATTTACAGGAGCCCTATAAGATGAATTAAATTCGTGGTTAAAATTGACCACAAATTGTTTAAATTCTTAAAATTGTTGATATTATCAACTATAATATAAAGACAATTGGATTAAAAAAATCAGCTATCTATAAATACGATAATATAATTGGACAAGAACTTAAAAGAGATAATCTGGATTTAATACTCACATAATTCTAAGTAATGTCATTTTTTTCCAATTGGTTTTATGTAAATGATGATTGATTTATAAGTTATCACCTAATTAAGTTTTATGCTAAAAACATATGAGACAATAAAAAATAATTTGTAAAAATATTTAAAATATTTAATTTGTTGTAACTATATTTAAAACGTAAGAGTAATAATGAAAACATATACAACAACAACATTTTAAAGTTATAATCATATTTACGGTGTATGAATAATGATACAATTATATTTAAATTTGAACGTATTTTTATCATTATTCATTCATTGCATAACTATAATAAAATATACATTTTGAATAATTTTATAATTTTTTCAAACGATATAACCATAAAACTAATTAACCCATAATATTACTTTGAAGTTAAAAGTAAATCTACTTACAAAAAGTTAGAAACAAAATAGAATCAAAAATAAACAAAACATATCCACTATAACACCATCTCACCTTCGAACCTCGTAGGGCCATCTTTCGATCTTATTGCACCATCACACTCTTTGTAGAGGAGCTTAGTACATTTTGGTAGATTGAAGACCTTTTCGATAGTAGAGTCATTACACATATCGATCAATCAATCCAGTCTCCAAAATTTTGCAAAGCGATCAAAGATCTACAAGAAAATAAAGGTTCGATCATCCTTTCCACCTCCATTGCACTTTTGATAGTTGATCATCAATTGGATTTCTTCTTTCCCAGTTTTTGCAGTTGTTCACCATACTTTCTCCTCTAATTGCAATTTTGTAAGTATAAATTAATCGACTCAAATATAGAAGAAACAAACTAAAGGAATCAAAAACAAGTAAAGTAATAATCTTACCTCCAACTATTGAATTGGTCTTCAAGCTCCAAAAATGATCAAAACTGAAGTGTTCTCTGTGTTTGGAACTTCTAAGCTCTCAACAACACTCAAATTGGATGGTGTATTGCAATGGAATTGTGTATTGATCTTAGGGACCATAATGTTGGAGATTGTTATAAAGATCCTCAAATTAAGGAACAAAACATGGAGTAAAACATGGAGCAAAACAAGGAGCAAAACATGGAGCAATTCATGGAGCAAAACAAGGAGCATAATTCAAGGAGCAATTTAAGGAATCATTAATTTAAGGAGTGAATTTTCCTATAAATAGATGTGTAATTGTAATGAATTAATCATCCAAAGTGTTCATTCCAATTGAGATAAAATCTTTTGTGAGAGAAAATTGAGAGTAATTTTCTTGGGTGTAATTGGGTTGTGAGTTGTGAGTGTTGTAAACACCTTGTGTAATTTCTACCCTTTCAGTAAAAAGATCTGCAGCAAGTCCGGAATCGTAAGCAAGATTGGCCGAACTCCGTTATCAAATTTTATGTGTTATTTTTCTATTCTTGCTTTCTCATAAATCTGGCTTATCGGGAATTTGTGTTATTTCTCAACACATAACACTCCTTTTATAGTCGTACTTCTCATCAAAACATTGAAATTTGTTACCAACTTCAACCATAACCGATGAGCTCTTCAATAACAGAAACGTTTAGACCACTAAATGATTCGTTAAAGAAAAACCGAAATGAAAATTGAAAATGGAAAATGAACATATCAGTTATTGACTGGCCTTCCAACTTTCTTACTCTTAATCTTAGATGGATAATTTCTTGTCAAATGTGAAGCAAGTTAGCTTCAATATGGATTTTAAAAATTTGACTTTGAACGAACAAAATTTATGCACTTTGTGTTAGATGGTTAAAAATCTATCAACTTTGATGGTTCCTCGTGTGCTCAATGTAGAGATGAATTGAATTTGAAAATATCCATTTGAAAGATATGCTTTGAGGATGGTGTAGTTGCATTTGAATAGACGAATTTCATGCTAAAGAATTGTGGTTGATTGATTCCAAATATTGTCTCGTAGATACTAGTGGTTGTTGATATCCTTTTTCATGTCTAAATTGAATCAATTTGATTAATAATGGAGGTTCTTAATGAAGGGTATTCACTATATTTCAAGTTCAAAGACAATCACAAATAAAGAGGTGTGCATCTAGGTAAGTTTTTATGCATAGTGGTTTGAACTTTGGTGATAATTTATTTGATTTTGAAGTTGTAATTTTTTTTAGATATCAATATTTTTTCTTTATTTTGTTTCTTTGGTATTGCTATAGTTTTATTATATTTTGATATTATTGGAGTGTTAGAACTCTATTATCTATTTTTTTATTGTTTTGTCTCACTTGTCATTTTTCTTCTTTTGCTTGCTCAGTTTATTCATTTTATTTTTGTTGGATAGTTAGAAAGGTATCTAACTCTTTTTTTGGAGACTCTATTTGGATGAGTCGTGGTCTGTGTTTCTTTTGTTCGTTGTTTGTGTCAGTTTCTTAACTATTTTTTATCTTATTAATTAGTTGAATTGTTAGGCAGATAAATTATTGTTGCTTCTGATATTTGGTTCATACTAGTTGTGTTACTAGTAATTTGGTTAGTCATTTCCTTAGGCCATATGTTATGTAAAGCTTATATTGGAATTTTTAGATTTTATTATTTTTTCTTTTAATGAAACATCTATATGTGACAAAAAAATTACTTTTAGTTTAAATTTAATGTGCGAGGCTCAAGTCATTCACTTCAAAGGTTGCTTGCTTTAAATATAATTGGATGTGAATTATTGTTGGGATTTGATTATTTATGACAAATGAGTGATTTACCTTACTAGTAAAGCATTTAGGTAAGATTCTATTTTTTTATCAAAAAGGTTACTATTATTGTGATAAGGTATTACTTATTCTTACAATGAATGTCAATGGTAAGTTTTCTCACATTATGACAATGTCTTCTCATAATAGGCTAATGTCTTACTACGAATTTCATTTTTACCAAATTACTTCGAGATAAGGCTTATAATTATCATGGTAAAATATTGTCTTATCAAGATAAGTCTTATCAAAATAATGGATGTCAATGATAAGCATTCACATACTAGTAAGATGTCTTCTTACATCAAACTAATGCCTTATCGAGATAAGTCTTATCAAAATACTGGATGTCAATGATAAGCATTCACATACTAGTCAGATGCCTTCTTACATCAAACTAATGCCTTATCATATCATGCTAATACCTTACCACGATTTCATTTTTTACCAAAATCTTTCTGAGATAAAACTTATCACTATCTCTTTGATAAAAATAAAATATTATACAAAATCATGTAATTTTAGGTAATATTTTTAGAGACAAATATCTACTACGAATGATCATATTATTCATATATATATAATAGGAACTCACCTCAATTCTAAGATCCAATCCTTTTTAATCTTTGCTAGCATAAACAATATTTTTGGTTGTGGCGGCACATATGCAAATAATACTAAAAACAATGAAAATAATTTGGAAGAAAAATTAGTACCTAGATTGGTGTGTAAAATTGTTTTTGTATTGAGTTGATTAAAATTTGAATTAACACCGATACACAGTTTTCATTTAGGTACAAGTGCATAAGATCTCCATTTCTTTAAAATTTCACAAATATTGATTATTATTAATAAATGTGTCACATCATATGGTGGTAAGATTTCAAAGAAGAGTGGGATTCATAATTAACACTCAACTCATGCTCAATTGGGAGATGTGTAAACTAATATTTTCTTTAGAATATGAACAATTAATTTGCTGTATACAGTGGATTGTTTATTGTGAGTGATTTTTATAAACAACCTCTTTGATGTTAAATATAGGTGTTGATTCTATATAGATTTATCATGTTATATTTTCATATATGACTTTATGATATGTTAGTATAATTATGATTGCATTTAAATATGTTCATGCATGCACAAGAAGATCTAATTGTAATTGAAAATCCTTTCTTCGTTGCTTTCTACATGTCATATTGTGTTTCCTTTCTACTTATTGCACGCTATATATCTTCACTTATTGGCTTATGTCTATATCGTTATTTTTATTCTATTGATGCCATATTGTATGCAAATAACTAAACTGTTTATCAGTATGTTTAATATATTTCGCTGTTTCTTTATTGTATTCTTTTAAATATTGTTTACATGTGTACGTTGTTTAAATAAGTTCCAAGGAGTTAGTATCTTTTATTATGATTGTGCATTGAGTCTCGTACTCTTTCACAATAAAAAAGTCAATTGAAGTGAAGACAAACGGTGTTATATGATTAAAAACAAAACTAATTAATTATTATATTTCTCTGTAATCAAACTTACATTCAAGTGGTTCCTTCCAACCTGACCCATCCATAGTTTGATGCCCACATGTTTCGGTCACATTTATATGTGTAATAAATTATTTTTAAAAGGTATTATATTTCGTTTGAAATACAAATTGTTCTTCTTGGCACATATTACCAAACACTTAAAAATGTGATAATTAATTTAAAAGTAACTTTAATCCGACGTATTTACTTTGAAAAATTTCCATCATAAATAATAAAATAATATTAAACGGGTGAGATATATACGAGCAAAAAATTAAAAATAAAAATAATAATGCAAATTTAAATATCAAAAGCATAAATTAAATGGAAACTTAAAAAATAATAAATACACAGTTTAGTGATAATAGAGACTTGTATTTTATATAGTGTCTTTATAATATATTCACCCTTTCATGTAGGTGCTTAACGATTCATGAATGTACGTTTCCTAAGATAAAACAATCGAGACATACATCTAATTAGCATAAAAAGCTAAATCCGACAAACTGAAATTATCTGATCCTCTATATCCTTGAAGTTTAAGACCCAATGGAGTTCTACAAAAACATGTCTTCTCTTATTTTCATAAATATGATTTTTGATATTATGTTTCATGAGTTTGAACACAATGTAAATCAAAGTGGTGCAACGTTAGTGAACCGTGGTGACGGTTCGGTTCGTCGGAACCGTACGTTGGTTCCGAAACCGAACGAGGTTCTTGATGGAAGAACCTTAATAAAGTATCGGGTCCTCTCACTATTAACTGCATAATAATTCAGATTACACCATCAATACGCAGAGAATAAGTGTGAGAAACCAGTGAAAGCATCGAACAGAAAATCCATTGGAATTCCCGTGTAAGTGCTGAAATTTAATCAATGGCAGGAGGTATGTTTTCAATCCAATTTTGTTTCCGCTGCATTTAAATTATGAGTTCATATGGTTTTATGAATGTTTCTGGATTGAATTGAGTATCTAACATTTGGTATCAGAGCCAGGTTGAAAACAACTATGTTTTGCTCTGTTTCACGAGAACTGAAATTTTGGGTTTTTTATTTTGATTGTTTTTGATGCATATGGAAATTATAAAGTGTTTCAATATTGATTTTTGAGTGATTAATAAATTAAACTTGAAAATAATGAAGAAAATAAATCCAATTTGTCGTGGGTATTTATTTTCTTCATTAATTAACTTTTTGTTTAAAATGAAGTTTTTACTTAAAATTAAGATCATGAATCACTCAGAAATTGAATTCTGAGAATTTTGATAAAAAGAACGCTGGATTCCGTCGCCGGAATAGAAAGATACGACCGGGTATCCGTTAGTGTAAAAACGGGTCGTATTGACCCGGCTGAAGGTTGAAGATGAAGTTTAAAAAAAAAACAAAAAAAATTTTTGCTTTGCCTTCAAAAGCTTTAAGGTTGAAGTAGAGAAACAATGTGGAAAGCAAATAAAGATCGTGAGATCAGATAGAGGTGGTGAATATTATGGTAGATACACTGCGAATGGACAAGCGCCTGGTCCGTTTGCTAAATTTCTTCAAGAACATGGGATAGTTGCCCAATACACTATGCCTGTTCACTGCACTGAATGGTGTAGCAGAAAGAAGAAACCGAACACTTTTGGACATGGCGCGGGTATGCTATAGCTCCAATCTTCCTAAATCCTTGTGGATTGAAGCTTTAAAGACGGCTGTGTATATATTAAACCGAGTTCCAACTAAGGTAATCTCAAAGACACCATTTGAATTATGGAAAGGTTGGAAATCGAGTTTTGCAACATATGCGTTTGGGGATGCCCATCCGAGTGAGGATATATAAACCACAAGAGAAAAAGTCAATTGGACCCAAGGACCGTTAGTGGGTATTTCATTGGATATGCCGAACGTCCTAAAGGTTATAGATTTTATTGTCCATCTCACAACACTAGATTTGTGGAATCAAGAAATGCAAAATTTCTTAAGAATTTCTTGATTTAGTGGAGAGCGATCGATCCCAGTGGCATTGGTTACGAGAAAGATCATTCGGATGCTCGATGTACCACTTCAAGTAACGGACTGATCATTATTAACAACACACATCGAGTACAAACACGTGTTGAAGAACCAGCCTTGGAAGTACCACATAAGATGTTGATCTGATCTAGTAGATGTTGAAGTTCGATGCCTACAACCGTTGAACAACTAGTTGAGCAACATGATCCTTCTCTCGGAGAATGTTGATGCAACATTAAGAAGATCTACTGTAGAGTAAAGGAAATCGCCGATACCTAATGATTATGTTGTGTATCTACAAGAATGTGACTATAATGTTGGGGCCAGAAAATGATCTGAGACGTTTTCCGCAGCATGAGTTCCGAGGGTTTCGAGCTTATGGTACAATGCCAGCAGAAAGAAGAGATGGATTCTATGAGCGTCTAACCAAGTCCGGGATCTCGTCAAGTTGTCTGATGGTGTGAGAGCCATTGGATGTAAATGGGTCTTCAAAACAAAGAAAGACTCACAAGGCAACGTTGAGAGACATAAGGCAAGACTCGTTGCCAAGGATTCACTTTCGAAAGGGGAAGGAATCGACTACCACGGAGACATTTTCTCCTGATCTAAGAAAGATTCACTTCGTGTGGTCATGGCATTGGTTGCCCATTTTGATTTGGATTTGCAACAAATGGATGTGAAAACGGCTTTCCTTAATGGTAACCTGAGGAAGAGGTTTATATGGAAACAACCTGGAAGGATTCTTCTCAGTGATGGTGAGCATTTGGTTTGTAAGCTTAATAAATCCATATATGGATTAAATCAAGCCTCCCGTCAATGGTATTTGAAATTCCATAACGTCGTCACTTCATTTGGTTTTGAAGAGATTGTCATGGATCAATGTATATACCGGAAAGTTAGTGGGAGTAAGATTTGTTTCTTGGTCTTGCTATATGTGGATGATATTTTGCTTCTGCAGAATGATAGGGGTTTCTACACAGGTAAAACAATTCCTCTAAAAATTTTGATATGAAGGATATGGGTGAGCATCTTATGTCATTGGCATTAAGATCCATAGAGATAGACTTCGAGGTGTCTTGGGTTTGTCTCGGAAACCTATATCAATAAAGTTTTAGAGAGATTTCTGAATGAAGGATTGTTCACCAAGTGTCAAGCTCCCATTCTCGAAGGGTGATAAGTTCAATTTGGACCAATGCCCAAAGAATGATTTTGAAAGAGAAATGTATGAAAACCATGCCATATGCTTCAGCTGTTGGAAGCCTGATGTATGCTCAGGTCTGCACCAGACCTGACATTGCATTTGTTGTTGGGATGCTAGGGAGATATCAGAGTAATCCAAGTGTTGACCATTGGAAAGCTGCAAAGAAAGTGATGAGGTACCTACAAGGAACCAAGGATTATATGCTCATGTATAGACGAACCGAGGAACTGGAAGTAATTGGCTACTCCGACGCGGACTTTGCTGTCGTATTGATTCACGAAAATCAACATCTGGTTACATTTTCATGCTCGTCGCGGAGTCAGACCTCTTGGAGAGTGCGAAATGATCATTGGCTACTTCCACTATGGAGGCCGAGTTCGTATCATGTTTTGAGGCCACATCGCATGGTAGTCGTAGTAAGCACATCGACATTAAGTACTTGGCCATAAGAGAACGTGTTAAGGAAAAGAAAGTGGTCATTGAGCACGTAAGCCGGAAGTTGATGATTGATCAGATCCTTTGACTAAAGGCATGCACGCAATGAAATTCAAGGATCAGCGTAGAAAATGGGAATTGGTTCACTTTTGTAAATGTATATATACAATTAATTAATGAAACTCTTATATATTGTGATATTTTCTCATATTCATGTGCACCCTATTTTATTAGAGAAAATATATATATTTTATTGGACCAAGAATAAATATAGGATTTATTCATTAAGTTTAGTTACCACACGTAAGAAACTAAATACATTGTAATACATGGAAGATAATACTCATTTCTTGAGGACCTATCGCTATGATTCATGTGTTTTGTTACTCAAGAGAATTTCGCCAACGTTTGCACCAAGTGGGAGAATGTAAATCAAAGTGGTCTGGCAACGTTAGTGAGCGGTGGGACGGTTCGGTTCGTCGGGCAAATGCGTTGGTTCCGGCCGAACGAGGTTCTTGATGGAAGAACCTTAATAAAGTATCGGGTCCTCTCACTATTAACTGCATAATAATTCAGATTACACCATCAATACGTAGAGAATAAGTGTGAGAAACCAGTGAAAGCATCGAACAGAAAATCCATTGGAATTCCTGTGTAAGTGCTGAAATTTAATCAATGGCAGGAGGTATGTTTTCAATCCAATTTTGTTTCCGCTGCATTTAAATTATGAGTTCATATGGTTTTATGAATGTTTCTGGATTGAATTGAGTATCTAACACACAATACCTTCAATTCTGATATTATGTTTGAATAGAGTTATCAACCAATTATTTTAAAAATTTAGGATGTTAAGAGGTGAACTAATGTCATATTATGTGTTATATTTGCATCTTAATTATCCCTTTTTTATGAGAGTTTTTTTGGTTAATTGAATGCTAACTTTTCTTTAAAATAGTATGGTTGTGGATTCAAACATTGTAAATTCAAAAGTTTTTAATAATATTAAATTGATCTATTATTTTCACTTTTATTCGTTTATATCTATTTGATAATTAAGTTCTTCAAAAGTTATCTACTATATTATATAATCAATTGATAAATATATCATTTCTATTAATTATTAATTATTTCATATATTTTTGATTCTCTTTCTATACAAGAGTTTAGGTATATGTATACAAGAAAAACGAAAATTAAACAATAATCATAATTTTTGCACATCTATGTTTTATGGCTCCACTAATATTATTGTATGTTCTATGTTTTGCTCCACTAAGCATTGGTATCTGTCACTGTTGCAGCATGCATCACAACACACACCAACAGTCCCCCTTAAGTTAGTGCATATATGTCTCTTATGCCTAACTTGTCAAGTGAGTTGTAGAAGTTCTTTGCAGACACAAATTTTGTGAGTATATTAGCCAATTAATCTTCTGATTTAACAAATAAAAGCTGAATAATATTTTCTTCAAGATTTTGTTTAATGAAGTTTCGATGCACTTCAACATGCTTCGTGCGATCATGTTGAACTGGATTGTGAGAGATGGCAATGGCTGCTTTATTATCACAAAATAAGTTCATTTTAGAGTTAGGAGCAACAACAATCTCAGTTAGAAGTTTGTTCAACCAAAAGAGCTTACATATTCCCTTTACCATTCCTCGAAATTCAGCTTCAGCACTAGATAAGCCAACTACATTTTGCTTCTTGCTCCTCCATGTAACAAGATTGCCCCCCACAAAAGTAAAGTACCCAACAATAGATTTCATATCCTTCATATTCCCTACCCAGTCTGAATCTGTATATCCAACGACTTATAATTTACCATTCTTTGAAAACATAAGTCCTTTCCTAGGGGAGGATTTTAAATAACGGAGTATTCGCATGACAGCATGCATATGGTTCATTTGGGCAGTGCATAAACTGACTCACGACACTCACTACATAAGCAATATCAGGTCGAGTATGAGATAAGTATATGAGTTTACCTCCTAACCATTGATATCTTTTTTTATCTACTGGTACTTGGTCCACATATTCTCCAAGTTTATAATTTTGGATCATCGAAATATCGACAGGTTTACAATCTAGTAATCTTGCCTCTACCAGTAGGTCTAGAGTATATTTCCTTTTGGAAAGACATATACCTTGTTTTGATCTTGCTACCTCAATGCCTAAGAAGTATTTGAGCCCTCCCAAGTTCTTCATTTCAAACTCATTTGAGAGTTGTTCTTGAAGTCTAGAGATTTCTTCTTTATCATCCCCTGTAATGATCATGTCGTCTACATAGACTATAAAGGCTGTTATTTTTCCCAATCGATGTTTTAGGAAATGAGTATGGTCAGAGTTGCTTTGTTGAAACCCATATTTTATCATTGCTGAACTCAATCTACCAAACCATGCTCGAGGTGATTGTTTTAGTCCATACAATGCTCGTTGTAATCTATATGTAGTTTCTTTTCCTGATGTAACAATATATCCTGGTGGGATATCCATGTAAATCTATTCTTCAAGGTCACCATAAAGGAAGGCATTCTTCACGTCAAGTTGGTGCAATGGTCAATCTAAATTTTCTGCAAGAGATAACAAAACTCTCATAGTTTTTAGTTTAGCCATAGGTGATAAGGTTTCTTGATAATCTATACCATGTTTCTGTGTATACCCTTTTACTACTAGCCTCGCCTTATATTGATCAACTGATCCATCTGCTTTATACTTAATGGAGAAAATCCATTTGCATCCTACCATCTTCCTCCCTTGAGGCAACTTGCTTAACACACATGTGTTGTTCTTCTGTAGTGCCTCAAATTCTTCTTTTATAGCTTGAGCCCAATTTGGATCAGATAAGGCTTCTTCAACGCTGCTTGGAATTTGACATGAGGAGAGTGTTTGTGAAAAATCCTTGATAGGTTCTGATAACCCTTGAGTAGATACATAATTGCCTATTGGATACTTGGATTGTCGTTCCTCTCTGTCTGGAGAGTATCGATTCAGAGGTTTGCCTCGATTGTGTCTGAAAGGTAGAACATAACCATCAGATGTATCTATAGCATTATTTTGTAAAGGTGTGATAGGAGCGCTTACCTCAAGAGTATTCTCAGTAGGAGGATCATTGGGTACTAGAGAGTGGAAGGGTGCATCAACCACTGCATCTTCTGGAGATTCAGTCACTAGTTTAGATTCAGTTCTTAGAAGTTCAAGTTCGGGTCTAGGTACTGGCTCATCCATATTGTTGGCATTGTCTGAGTATGTCGGATTGTTACTAATGTCTAATACTTCAACATCAAGCCAATTTTGTTCTTCACCATAACTCTCCCCCTGAAGAGGGTAATTAGATATTGATGATGGAAAAAACCATTCAAATTCTAGGAAAGTGATATCCATGGTAATGTAGGTTCTTTTAGTAATAGGATCGTAGCATCAATATCCCTTTTTTTGTACGCCATACCCCAAGAAAACACATCGGACAGCACATGGATCCAACTTAGTTCATTGATTTTTATGGAGGTGGACAAAAGCAACACATCCAAAAATTTGGGGTAGAAGCATCAAAATAGTAGGCAAGGGAACATGATTAGATAGCACATTTAATGGAGTCTGAAATTGTAAGGTTTTTGTGGGCATACGGTTTAGTAGATACATAGTTGTAGTAACAGCATAACTCGAGTATCTACTAGGCATATGTGCACCAATTAATAAGGCCCGAGCATTTTCTAAAATATGCCTATTCTTCCTCTCCGCAGTCCCATTCTGTTGTGGGGTTTGTGAACATAAGGTTTCATGGAGAATACCATGGTTTTCCAAGTATGTCCTAAATTGTTGATTAACATACTCCCCTCCATTATCAGACCTAAGAATCTTAATTTTCTCATAAAATTGTGTCTGAACCATGGTGTGAAACGTAGAAAATACTTCATATTTATGTTTGAGAAGGTAAAGCCATGTCATTCATGTACAATCATCAACAAAAATTACAAATCAATGATGACCCGATGACGTAATGACCGGGGAAGGTCCCTAAACATCAGAATGTACTAAAGCAAAATGAGTCATACTTTTATGCATGCTCATAGGATAAGACGCCCTATGACTTTTTGCTAAGATACACGTATCACATTTGAAATCTGAGGGTGTGATATTTAAAAATAAACTAGGGAGTAGATTCTTTAAATACCCAAACGATGGATGCCCAAATCGACGATGACATAACCAAATCTGTCGTTCCTTATTACTAATGGTGTGTTGCATGTGATTGGCTCTTCCTAAACTGAGGTCATCCATATAATATAACCCTTATCTCTTAGTACCACGTCCAATGATCTCTTCTTTTTGAGAATATCATGTAGAAGACAAAAAGTAGAATACATCAATACTACATAATTAAGATCTGAGCTAACCTGACTTACAGACATTAGTCTGTTTGAAAAAGAGGGTACAAGTAAAGTATTAGATAATGATAATGAAGGAGATAAAGTCACTGTTCCAACCCCTGTAACTGGATAAGTGACCCCATTGGCATTGGCAACACGGCTCCGTCTTGGCTGGGTTGTATTGGAGAGATCTTTTGGGTCAAATGTCATATGATCTGTAGCTCCAGAGTCTAGAATCCAATCCTCATTATCACTACGAGTAGAGATGTGAAATGCTTTACTTGAAATACATGGATCCTGGGAAGATTCAGCCTAAGGAATAATGGATAGTGAGGCATTATTGGTAGCCACAGCGGCTCGCCCAATGGTTTCCGGTTTCTTCCATGCTTGAAAATCATTCCACCATTTAGGATACCCATGTAGTTTGAAGCAGTTTTCACGGGTGTGTTTGGAGTTTCCGCAATGGCCACATTTCATATCAAGAGATGGTGGATTTTCCGTGGATTTCTTGCTACCCAAAGAAGTTCCTGTTTTTGGTGGCATCGGAATATGGTGTCCCTTGACCCTTTTAAAAGCCATAACTACTCCGGGTTTCGTATCTACACCTATGATCATTATGGTTTGCCAGACATCTTCCCTACGTATGAATCCATAGACTTGTTCCACCATAGGGAATGGTTTGATTTGAAGCACATCACTTCGAGTTTTGTCTAGTCTGTCATCAAGTCCATCGAGGAAGGTATACACTCGATCTTCCTATACGATGGAGTTGTATTTTTGTATGTCAGTCCCACACTCCATTGGATTAGGACAACGGAAATCAATTTCTCGCCATAACCCTTGAAGGTCATTGTAGTATTTTTCAATGGATCCACCCGCCTGCTTCATACGAGTAACTCGACGGCGAAGATCATACACTTGAGACGTGTCTGTCCCATCATAATAGGTGGTAGCAGAAGAATCCCAAACCTGTTTCGTAGTTGGAAATCGAATAAAATTTGCAATCAAGGAGGGTTCTATCGAATTGATAAACCATCCTTTGACAATAGAATTTTCAGTGCGCCATCTCCTGAATGAGGGGTCGGTTTCAGCAGGTTGAGGAAAATCCCCATTAATATATCCTAGTTTGTCTTTGCCAGGGATATACATCTCCACCACCTAGGACCACAAGGCATAGTTGGATCCTCCTAACTTGATACTAATGGAAGTAGTCGATGCTTCACTTAGCAGAGGCTATGAGACGGTCTGAGCTCCAGTTAGAACTTCCATCATTTTATTTTGTTTACACTTCGCACACTAGCTATATATAGAACATTTCATAACCCTAAATTTTTTTTTCAAATTCGCGTAGCTTCTTCTGCGTTCCTCAGCTATGTTCTTCAGCTATGTCTTGGCCAGTCATCACTTTCAGCTGCTATGAAGCCATAGTATATATATAAAGACATGGAATAGAACCCTAATTTTTTTCCCACTTTCGCAGATTCCACCTTCAGAAGAGCTGTTGTTCAGCTTGTGCTTTCCCAGCTTCGCACTGAAAAAATAGCTCAAAAAAGCAAAGCAATTGAAGCTGCTTATTTTTTTTGTTTACAGGAACTACTACGTGCAGATGGTAACGCCTTTCATTAGGTTTTTCCCTTCTATTCCTCTCAGTTTTTCGTCGATACTTGGAACCATCATCAATCTGATCACTGTAATTTTTTTCCCGATTTACAGAATTGCAGAGCTAAAGAACAGTACAGCTGCACCACAAGCAGCTAGAATGGAACGTAGGAGCTGTGATGGCTCCAATGGGCAGCTTGAACGGCTACCCCAAATCCCGGCCAAATAATCAGTCAAATACCCACAGATTAACACAATCTGTTGAACGTATCATACCAAATCAGTCAAAAGAGAACATGATCAACGTAGCAGGTAACTTATTCTTCCATTAGGACAACCAATAACTCTGCTCTGATATCATGACAAATATATCATTTCTATTAATTATCAATTATTTCATATATTTCTGATTCTGTTTCTGTACAAGAGTTTAGGTATATGCATACAAGGAAAACGAAAATTAAACAATAACCCTAATTGATGCACATCCATGTTTTATGACTCTACTAATATTATTGTCTGTTTCATGTTTTGCTCCACTAAGCATTGGTGTCTGCCATTGTTACAACATGCACCAAACACACACCAACATCAATGAAATTTTATCTAACTTCACTTAATAAGTCTTCAAAACTATATACCCAATCCATAAGTAAGAACATATTATGCTCATCTAATTTTCTCACAAGTGAGTCCATTAATTTTAAAAAAAAATGTTAAAAAAATTCTCTGTTAAAACCTAAATAAATGTATAAGATAATAGTTAGTCTATTTTAACATCTCAAGTTTTTAGAATAATTAGATGTTAACTCTCTTCTAACAAATTATGGGTAAAGGGCACTATATTACCATTTTAAAAAATATATACTTTAATCATTTAATTTTTATTTAATCATTATTGTTATTGTTATTATAAAAAGTTATTATATTTAATCTCATAATTATTAAAAATAATCAAGGTCTAATAATTATTAAAAAAAATGTAAAAAAATGTAATTTTAGTATCCTAAAGTATCTAACTTTTAACTTTTAAAATAACATGACTAGTATTACCAAATCTAATAATTATAGGATAATATGCATTTTTACCCGTAATAACATGAATACACAAAAAGCATGCATATATTGCTTTAGTTTATCTATTTTTCTATCTCATTTGGTGATGTTTTGAAAGTCTATTTCTGATTTAGTAAATACATTTTTGAATATATCAATCCACTGACTTAAAATGAATCTTACTCAAAATTAAGTCTAAAAGTTGGTTGTTCCGCCCCAAACTTTCCAAGAAATATCTGTAAAAACTTTGTACTATATTCTCCACAAACTAATCATATCTATTATTACTACCTACTACTAATATTTCACTAATAAGGTCATGATCAGATCTTTAGAGATTTGGTCCATGAATGGCATCTCCGGGTCATATTAGATTATTAGTATATGCATATCCTCTTCCTCATTTGTCTTCTTTCTTCCACTTTTGATTACTAGAAATTGTGTACTTAAATAAATTAATTAATAGAGTGCTTTATTGCTTGATAAAGTTACTAATCTATGATTCAATGTATATATAATTACATAATGTTTTTTTAGTACATATTTGAGTAAGACTGATTCGTACAAAATAGCTGCTTCTCTACTTAATTTCGTACTTGTCATAAGCTATATATCCACGGTCAAGGTGGAAAACAAAAAGGTGTTTTAGACTAAATTTTTGTTTCTACTTTCCTCGTTTAATTTTAGTTAATAAGGTCAAAGAGGTTAAGGACGAACTAATTAAGTGTAATTTGGTTCGCAGAATGAAATCCAAATCAAAATTGGAATCGAAATGTAATGAAATGAAAATGAAATAATGTTGTTTGGTTTGACCATTTGAATTAAAGAAATGATCAATATTACAATGTTTGTTTTGCCACTGAAATAGAATAGAAAAAACTGTAAATTACCTTAATATCCCTATATTCAATAAAGTTTAAATAATATCATTTAATTATTATTTTTTCGTCAAACAAAATATATTATTGAAATCATTATTTTTCTAAATAATTATTATTTAAAAAATATATTATTAAAATTATTATTTTTCTAAATAGGGTTTAGGGTTTTGAGATTTAAGATTTAGGATTTAGAGATTTGGGGTTTAGAGTTTATGGTTATACTTGTGGGTTAAGGTAGGGTTAAATTATTATTTTTCTAAACATGATTTAAGATTTTAGGATTTGAGATTTAGGATTTAGGGTTTTAGGATTCGGGGTTTATAGTTTAGGGTTTACGGATTTAAGATTTTGGGATTTGGAGTTTTGAGTTTTGGGTTTAGAGTCTTTGGTATTGGGATTTAAGATTTGGGTTATATTTAGTGTGGGGTAAAATTGAAATAAGAATAGAATCATAATTCCTAAAAGGCAAAATAGGAATTGTAATTACTTCACTCTTAAGAATCGATTACATTTTTGACACATTTTTCAATAAAAAAAGACACAAATAAAAATAATTAATTTTAATTTTTTTTTAATTGACTCCAACCAAACACACTATTAGTATATAAGAAATTATAACATTTATAATTAAATAATTAAATTATTGGATTTGAATAGACAACTTTAATATTAATATTAGGTTAAAAATAATTAAAAAAACAAAGCATTTCAAAATCTTAAACTATTTAAAAATATCCGATAATATTTTTATAAATCTTTCACTGATCACTTAATTATTTAACCATTCTAATAAGTTTTGTTGTTATTTAATATTGCTGTCATTACTGCTAATAATGCTGCTTTCGTCTTAGACTATCCAAAAACCATTCAGCTTTTTGTCATAAATCTCATTATTGATGAGTTACATCATGAAAAGCAATGTTAATTTCATTTTTATTAACTTTATAACTAATAATATCTAATATCAATATGAATGCTTAGAAAATTCGGCTTTTTAATTGGTTTTGGAAGCTTGAATGGTGAATCCAAAGCTCTCAAGCGTACTTGGAAAAAAAATAGTAAATGTCTGATAAAAGCACAAGGGTTCAGAAAGTCTAGATTAATGTTGTAAATTAATTAATATTTTAGTATATATTAAATCAATAAATTGGATAAGTTTGAACTTTAAGATAAGGTTGTAAGCTTGTAATTAACAGCTTTGAAAGTAAGGAATGTAATTATCAATACCAGCAATATTTTTGGAAGGATTTAAGTGCTGCAAATTTTGTCCTGATAGCAAAAGTAAATAAAATAAAAAATTTTTATGTAACGATTTCTAATACAATTACTACTAACATAACAGACAATTATTACTAAAATAATAATATTTATTTTTTTAACTTATAATTAATTGATATATCAGGTAAATTAATTGTTGGGAAATAACGCAAATTCCCGATAAGCCAGATTTATGAGAAAGCAAGAATAGAAAAATAACACACAAAATTTGATAACGGAGTTCGGCCAATCTTGCTTACGTCTCCAGATCATTACAGATCTTTTACTAAAAGGGAGAAATTACACAAGTGTTTACAACACTCACAACTCACAACTGACGATTACAACCAAGAAAATTACTCTCAATTTTCTCTCACAAAAGCTTTTCTCTAAGCTTTTCTCTCAATTGAACACTTAGGATGGTTTATTCATTACAATTACACATCTATTTATAGGAAAATTCACTCCTTGAATTACTCCTTAAATTAATGGTTCCCGAATTGCTCTAGAATTAAGTTCCATGTTTTACTCCTTGTTTTGTTCCATGTTTTGCTCCATGTTTTGCTCCTTGTTTTGTTCCATGTTTTGCTCTTTAATTTAAGGATGTTTTGTTCTCTAATTTGCTCCTTAAATTAAGGAGCTTTATAACAATAATATCTAACAATCTCCCACTTGAAGACCGATTTCAACTGCCTTCACACCTCGATCAACGCAAGCAGCCTTTTCTAGTTCTTTGTTAGTAGACAACCGGTCGAGCACAACTTCGCCTTGTCAATAATCACCACCTTTGTTAACATATCTGCCGGATTTTTGCTCCCTGAATCTTCTCCGGTATTAACACATCATCTTCTAATAGAGATCCTCATGAAGTGATAACGAAGTCCAATATGTTTGGTTCTAGAATGAAATGTCAATTCTTCACAAGTGTATTATCAGACTATCACTTTACGAGTATCATTCTTCTCTTGTTTGAATCCCAACTCGCTAACAAACCTTCAAGCCATATCATCTCTTTACTAGCTTCTGCCATCGCTACATACTCACTCTCCAGAAGTGGATAGAGTGACAATTTTCCGTATTTGTGACATCCAACTAACACCAGTAGTTTCAATAAAGAATATATAACCAAATGGTGCTTCTTCTGTGATCAACTTCACCTCCAAAGTCGCGTATCTACGATCCTTGTACTTTTTAACTCTCCTTTACTAAAGTACAAACACTTTTCGTGGTGCCTCGCAGATACCTCAAAATCCACTGATCGCTTCCCAACGAGTTTTCCCCCGGATTTGACATAAATCAAGCTAACAACTCCACGGCCAATGTCCGGTCTCTGGTACTACCATGTACATCAAACTTCCAATGGCCGAGGCATAAGAACCTTAGCCATGAACCCTTCTCTCTTCCTCCTCGGGGGACCATCTTGGATAGGCGAAAATGACTAGCCAAGGGCGCGTGCTAACCGGCTTGGCATCGTCATGTCGAATCTATGCAAAAACACGATTGATGTACTGCTCGAGATAACCGTGGATCCTTTCTTCTTATTTCTTGTGATTTGCATTCCAAGAATCCTTTTGTCTTTGGACTCCAAGTCTTTCATGTCAAACTCCTTTGACAATTGATGCTTCAATCTTCGATATCATCCATATCTCAACATGCTACTAACATATCATCAACATAAAGTAGTAAAATGATATAACTCGACCTATATCTTCAAGAAGCAACAATGGTCGTAACATTGCACTTCCGGGAAACCTTCCTTGCGTAGAAGCTATCAAACTTCTCGTACTCATTGTCTCGGGGCTTGTTTCGTGCCATACAAACTCTTCTTAAGTCTGCACACACCATGTTTTCTTCCCTCTTTCCGAGAAACCTTCCGTGGTACACGTATATCTCTTCATCTAAATCTCCATGAAGGAACGCAGCCACATCCAACCGTTTCAAGATGAAGATCTTCGATGGCTACAATGCTCAATACCGATCTGATAGTATTAAGCTTCACAACGGAGAAAAAATGTCAGCCGGTAGTCAACTCCTTCCTTCGAAACCACTTTGACAACTAGGCGGGCTTTGTATCTCTTGGAACCATCCACGTACTCTTTCTTTCACCCTGCACACCCATTTGTCGGAAGTGCCTTCTTTCCCATAGGTAACTCGGGCCCATTTCCCTACGTTGGAGATGAGAGATTTCATTTCTTCTTTCATACAAGCTCCCACTGTTGGAATCTCAGTCCGACAAGCTTCATCATAGCATTCGTGCTCCTCCATCGCCGCAACATATAGTTCATGTATCTCCCGTTAGGCACACGAGGTCGAGAAGACCTTCTCAACACAGAGTGAGTAAGAGGTTGTCAGGTGTGTCGAATGCTGTGTACCGTTTTGTCCAACAAGTTCCTCCTGAGGACTTATTACAATTGGTTTCACTGTTGTGGAAGTATCTCAGACATCATCTGTCTCAAAATACCGACTCATTCCGCTTCCGAGGCATCGGGCGTTCATTTTACGCATGTCCTTATACATCACCCTTTCGTTGAAAATCACATCTGCTACGGATAACTTTCTTCTTTTCGTCATCCCAAATGCGGTAGCCAAACTCATCCTCACCAGCCTTGATGAATGTGCATTTCTTGGATTTGGGATCAAGCTTATTCTCCCGTTGATCACCGATATGCACAAATGCTACACAACCGAAAACTTTTAGATGTGATAGTTTCACCTCTTTTCCGCTCCATACCTCCTCCGTATTCTACGCTCCAATGGAACAGATGGGCCTCGGTTGATCAAGTAAGTTGCCGTGTCGATCGTTTCGCCCAGAAATTGCTTCTGTAGACCCGAATTATACGGATGCTTCTCGCTCTTTCGTCAACGTTCGGTTCATACGCTCGCCCACACCATTGTGTCGAGGTGTGCACCGGCATGCCTCTTTCCATTCTGATCCCGTGCTCATAGCGAGAAATTTTTTGAATCCGTGTCTTCATATTCACCACCATTATCGCTTCGAGCTTTTGATCTTTAAACCCGTCTCATTTTCCACCATAGCTTTCCATCTTTACGAAAGCCTCAAATACTTCGGGACTTATGCTTTAGAAAGTAAACCCATACCTTCCGAGAACGATCATCGATGAAAGTCACTAAGTATTGTTTCCCACCAATGGACGAGACGGTTGTTGGTCCCCAAACATCCGAGTGAATAAGCTCTAGCTTTTCCCTTCTTTGGGGTTCTACCACTTGTCCGAAAGTTCGACTCTCTTTTGCTTTCCAAGTATACAATCTTCGCACACGTCCATCTCTACAGATCGTAGACCGGGAAGTTTTCCCTTGAGTCGTAATCTTTATCCCTTCTCACCGGCGTGGCCTAATCTCTCGGTGCCACAGGTTTGGTGTTTCATTGCGCTACAATTGTGATCGAACAACGTGCTTCTGTCGTCATGTAAAGAGTGCCACTTTTCTTGCCTCGAGCAACCGTCATTGCACCCTTGAAATCTTCCAATCATCACCACGAAGATCGTAGTGTAGCTCTCTAACTAGCCAATCCCACCGAGATTAAGTTCCTTCGAGGTCGGGAATATGCTCGACATCCTTCGCCTCAAACAGAACTGCTTTAACTTAATCTTCACTACACCTTTGCCAATAATAGCACATGGTTGATCATCACCAAGATATACCTTCAAGGTTTCCTGGGAGACATATTTCTCGAAGAATTCTTTTTCGTGAAGTAGCATGAACGATCCGAGTCTAGCACCCAAGATTCTTCCTTGCTCTCCAAAGAAAGCATATCAATGCATCATCTCCTCCCGAGGTGGAAGTAACATTTGCCTCTCGCCTTCACTTGTTTGTCCTTCTGCATTCTTGCACCGATTTTTGTAGTGCTCTGCTCTTCCACAATTCCAACACTCGATAGTTTTCGAGCCATTATAATTATTAGGATTCCTAGATTTCGACCTCCGTCCTTTCGATCTACCTCTTGATCGGCTCTACCACATCCATTTCCTTTGGTTGAATTTCTTCCTCTCGACTACGTATGCAAATCAAGAGGTTGACGATTCAATTGCCTCTCTACGTCGGATCTCTTCACCGAGAACCAAATCACGAACATCGTCAAATTTCAACTTATCGCTTCCCGAGCTACTCACACCGTGACAAGAGCATTCCCGCCTTTCTGGTAGAGAAGACAAAAGTATCAATGCTCGTACTTCTTCATCGACCATTCTTTCCACCGAACTCAACCTGTAACGTGTTCGAGTTCATCGAGATGTCAGCTACCGATGCGCCTTCCGTCATCCGCACCGAACAAGCGCCATCAATGTGCACTTTGTTCGAGGTCGACGGCTTCTACACATATTGGTAGAGCTGCCATAAGACCCGCCGTGGTCTTTTCCCTTTCTATGTGAAAGCAACATTACGGGATAACGTCGATCGAATAACTCCGAGGCTTGTACGTACTGTAAGATTCCAATCTTCTTCCTTCATACTCTCCGGCTTCTTCCCAGAGAGGCCTGATATAGATTTCTTTGATACGTATAATCCTCTATCTCGCATTTTCCAAAACCCGAAATCGTGCCATCATTTCTCGAGTTTCACTTCCTTCATCTGCGGCTAAGCTCCCACTGTAATCGACTTCCTGGATCGTTCTCGACTATTTCTTGCGAGAAAATTGATGTAAATCCCTACCAATAGCTACCGATACACTGTTGGGAAATAACGCAAATTCCCCTAGATAAGCCGCATTTATGAGAAAGCAAGAATAGAAAAATAACACACAAAATTTGATAACGGAGTTCGGCCAATCTTGCTTACGCCTCCTGACTCCGCAGATCTTTTTTACTAAAAGGGGAGAAATTACACAAGGTGTTTACAACACTCACAACTCACAACCCAATTACAACCAAGAAAATTACTCTCAATTTTCTCTCACAAAAGCTTTTCTCTCAAAGCTTTTCTCTCAATTGGATTGAACACTTAGGATGGTTTATTCATTACAATTACACATCTATTTATAGGAAAATTCACTCCTTGAATTACTCCTTAAATTAATGGTTCCTTGAATTGCTCCTAGAATTAAGTTCCATGTTTTACTCCTTGTTTTGTTCCATGTTTTGCTCCATGTTTTGCTCCTTGTTTTGTTCCATGTTTTGCTCTTTAATTTAAGGATGTTTTGCTCCTTAATTTGCTCCTTAAATTAAGGAGCTTTATAACAATAATATCTAACATTAATATCCTAATAGATTTTTTTTTAAAATAAAACAATAAATCTACTGCACCATAAAAAGCACTATCTAATCTATGTTATGATATGTAAATAATAATATATAGTATCATATGCACCCTTTTCTATTGACAATCTCCTACTTCTTGTTTATCTTATGCTTCTACTTTTGTAGTGCCTCTTGCTCACTTTTTTTCCCCCCCTTCTCAGCATCCTTAAACAAACAAAAAAATGATCTTATTGTTACACCACATTGTGTTACTAATATTCCAATATTTATTCATATCAATACATGGTTTAATTTCAACTTAACTTATTTAAAATTAATGTATATATGTAATAAAAAAGGCTTAAGTCACTCTAATTATCTAGTTTGTAAGTAATTTATTGTCCAATTTAACAAAATATCATTGATATTTTTAAAATGCATGAGTAAAAGATAGTTTTTAATTTTACAAAATCATAAACATATATAATATTTATATTAACATTTTTTTTTCTTTTCAAACAAAATTATATTTTCTACATTATTTAAAATAATAAGTTTGAAATATAATATCAAATCACAATGTATTTTTCCATAATATATATATATATAAGTTATATGCGCCATTAACATAAAATTAGATATCGTTTTGAATGCTCAATGTGAATTATTAAAAAAAAATATATACATTAAAGTTGATTAACATAAAATTTAAATTAATTGAACGGCTTACAATTAATTACTCTTAAATAAGCTACAATATTCATCTTAACAATCTGAGTGAATCAAGTTCATTTAGCACCCTTAATCCCAGCTAACTAGGTAGAAATTTAATCTTCGTTGAGAACAAAAGGATGGAAAAATCTTGAAGAGACATGTGAGATTAGATTTGGTTTTGTTCATATATATATATATATATATAAATACGAAAATATCTAAGCAGCAGCCAAAATTCTCTACATATATATGTTAATTTTCAAGGGAAAAAATTCCATAATCCCAGTCGATATTTAATTATTGGGTTTGCCTTTAACTTTCTATACGTATTTTTGGTGATACCGATTTCGATGATCTGAGGCTTGACGCCTTGAAGTCTATAGGAAAATCATAAGGGAGTAAAAACTGGTCAATACCTTATAAAAGCTAAAGACAAAGGGGATGCTCTGCAACATTATTTTTGTCATTATTTTTCAAGACCTAAATGATTGAAGTAATAATTCTAAAGTCACCACTAGTTCTAAAAATTACAAAATATCCTCTGAAATTAGAAGAAGGGTTAGGGTTTATTTTGAGAAATGTTTAACCAATGACGTCATTTTCAAGGGTAAATTTAAAAAGTCCAATAATAATAATTAATGTTTCTAGAGAGAGAGGGAGAATATTACTTATTAGTAACTAAGTGCTTTGTTTGATTGGCTTTGTGGACACTACAAAAACCATAAAGGCATAAACCTTCCTCCATTAACGAAAATGACAAAATTTCCTTTCCTCATCTTTATTCCATTAATTTATATATATATTATTTATTTTTTTGACTTTTTGTTAGGAGTAAGCTCAATGTATAATTAATTAACAATTCACATTCTCATAATTTAATTGATATATTATTAATAATTATTCTCGTAATTATTTTAATTATATCAATATCTGACATATACGTACAATTCATTATTCACAATTACCTCACTTGTTATATGCATTTTTTTTTTTTTAATCTCAAAAAAGTCTCATCGATAGAAAGAGATTATCACCGTGTTTAACCTTCAGATTATCGACATATATAATATACTAACATGATGGTGCTCGTTCGAATAGTAATCTTAAAACTGAGTAATTATAGCATCAGTCATAGTATCAACTGAATTATTCCAAACCAGTGCATGAATTTATGGGTAATCTTAAAACTTGCCATAGTTTATTATTGATTCTTAACGAATCAAACAACAATCTGATTTGGAGTATACGTTAATATCTCTTACGTACCGTAGCATTCTTTTGGCTCCAAACTGAAGCTCTAGTATATAATTAAAAGCACCAACTTAAGCAATTGATTTAGTTTTAGAAAACTATGCTACTGATGCATGTTAATTTGACAGCCATTGCGTGCCCTGTTTTGCACAATAGCCTTTGATTATACGTAAGACTCACTACAAAAGTAACAGGAAAAGTGCTTATTATTTTGTAGCACTATATCCTCTTCAAAGAAGGTTACATAGCTTGAATCAAATAAAAATGTTACATAAAAGAAAACTAATGATAGAAAATATATAGTTATTCTTATAGAATAGCGCCCATATGCCTAAAAAAAATATGGGCACATTCTTATCTTGCTTCATCTTTTTCCTCCTTTGTTTCTAGACCATGTAAAGGTAAAAATAAACAATAATAACACATTGTATTTGTGTTTGTTTCATTAATATAAGGCACCTCAGCTCTTTGGATCCTTATTTTATATAAGAATACAAGATTGTACAAAATGCGCAAAATCAAGCTAACTTAATATTTTTAATTTTAAGATTTTATTAGTTTATATTGGTTCTTCTTTTTATAGAATTCATTAATATTAGGTTGGTTTGGTTCTCACTCTTGTAAATCGATTATAGATCAAATCAACTCAATATATTTATTTTATTATTTTTATTTTTATAATCTTATTTAAGATTTATAAACATCATATAATTAATTTTTTTCAACCTCTCAACTACTCAGGAAAAAAAAAATCAATAAGATCGAAAACCTAATTCCATCTCCCTCTCACTACCTATACGCGATCCACACCAACGCATAGCTTCCTGGGTCCAACGCCAATCCCTGGCCAACAACTTCCAACTTTGATATCCAACGAGCCACTTGCAGCTTCATCTGTGTCCAGCCACTCCAACCATATGAACAACCACAGGTTTATGTCCTCATTTTTTCTCTCTTTCTCTATTGGCCTCTCTACTACGTCTTAGCTCAACTCTCGTTAGATTAGAAACCCTGCTCACTTATTCCCTCCAACAATTTTTAACATTCAGTCCGTCATTTTGCGAACTTTTCTTCCCTACCCAAACCCATTTGCAAATGTTTCTACCATACCATATTTGTGTAAAATGTTTATTTTAGACCATATTTGTGCAATAAACATTTAAGATGTTATAGTATGGATCCAATGTCCTAAGAAATGGTCTGAATGTGAGCTACTAAGTGTTGAAATGGAAGTAGATGGTTGTAAAACTCATCTAGTGTGTCTACATTTCCTTTCAAGCTTTATTTTTATTTGTAAAAAGTTTTTTTAATCTATTTTTTTCGTGAATTGCTTCTCTGGGTTATTTGGCTATCTACTTTGCCTGCTTGGTTATTTGGCAAAATGTAAAACTCAAATAAGTTATTCTATTTTTATGAACAAAACAACAATTTAATACTCATTTAGTTGGCTATCTAATTTTAGGATTGTTATTATTTATGAACGTGTTATTGGTCCTATGTGGTTGTCAATTTTGACATTTTAGAATACTTGTTTAGAATTACTAAGCATGTTTTCCCTCTTATTTGTAGGGTAATGGATGTATCGCAAATGTATTGCAGATTATTTGATTAGATAAAAAAAAACTAATAAACCAAATTTATTAATACAAAAGGTAAAAAAAATTCTTAATCCAATCTAAATTAAATCAATAAAATTAATTGAGATTGTATTATTTTTTTTTAAATTTATTAATTTTAATTGACTATATTTTTTAAAAACTGATCATATTAAATTAATTATGATTTTAATGTAAAAAAAATGTCACTCCTATAACAATATTCTATAACAATATTCTTATCAAATGCAAGTGGGTCATATTGCGACGAGTTAGCGTGTTGAATAGTAATAAAATATTAATGTAAGGGTTTCAAATGAAGCCTTGTATTAATGTGACCACATTCTTAATCTAAGCTTGACCTCGTAATAAGAAATTAAGAAATGGAGGTCCAAATTAAGATAAAATTTATATATAATTTTTAAATTTTTAAATTTTGTATCATTTAATATCAATTAATTTTTAATAAGATACAATGATAATGAAATAATAACAATCGAGATATCTCATTTGTCTCTAATTGACTTAAATAAGACAATTAAGAATACAAAAACAATAAAAAAATATGATACATAAATTTAGTAAAAAAAATAATATAACATATATTTAAAATTAAACCCATTAAGGATATAATTTAAATGAGAAGAGATATTTAAATAAAATGAAAAAATATTACAACATAAATCCATTAAAGACACTAAATAAGATATAAGAAAATAAAACAAAACTCCTCTTTGTATATCTAATAAGAAATAACAAATTATTGGTAAAGTAAATTTAGATTTGATTCATAAACTTTTGTACAATCACACCGCCCGAGGAGTATAACTGAGGACTGAGGTCTTCCTTTGGTTTTGAATTTGCTTGTGGCAAAACAAAAGAATGCAATTTCAAATTTCAAGACTACTAAAGTCCCCCCTGAATAACATTAGCTGATGTCTTACACTTTGTAAGTTCATATGCTTCTCTTTAATAACATTTACACAGTAACACACCACACACACATACAGTGGGGTTCAAACCCACACACTCAAAATATCCAAAAATGAGCATATACCGTTACACTACAATAAAATATGCTTAACATGCATGCACACGGATACCAGAAAAATCAACTTTGAAACACATACAGTGGGGTTCAAACCCACACACTCAAAATATCCATAGTAAACATATACCATTATGCTACAAGAAAATTGATAAGATTATATGCTTAACATGCATGCACACATATACCAGAAAAATCAACTTGGAAACAGCTACCGATTCATAGAACAAAAAAAAAATCATAATATTAGTATTGAAATGACTTCTAGGACTGCCATGAAAGTTTATTACCAACTTGTCGTCAACAACAATATCAATAAAGTCAATTCATCACTTCATGGGAAAATAGAAATTTCTAAACAATTCTTTCAAGCAAAATAACTGCAAAAGGAGATATTATTAGTTACTATGTCCAAATTTAAGCCAACTAATTGAAACTTTTAACATATCCCGTAGAATACACGAAATATTCCAGGGGAAAAAGCTACTACATTAGGTTCTGTGGATCCGGATTGTACCATTCAAATCAAGTGCAGCAGTAGCCCCAACTTGGAGATTAGCATTGTCAATCCATAGAACCCATCACAGAACAAATCTTCCAATCATAACTATCGTGTCAACCTTAAAACCTTTGAATTTGTTCCCTGAAATGCAGTATCTCACCTGAGATTTTAAAAGGGAGACCATGTGTTAAGAAACAAGATCATCTATGTGCAACGTTTATCTGCAGAACACCCACCTTTTAGCTCATGCAGAAATTTTGGATGAGTGATCAAAATGGGAAGTTTTGTTGCTGGAAAAAATACATGGAAACTGAGATCAGCAAAATGGCCATTGCTAAAAGGATATGCTTATAGCTCAAGATTCCAGCATCTATTCTCCTCATAGTCTCTAGCTCTGACATTGAATCTCCAGTTCCAACCTCCACCTCATGAATGGATACATCTTTTGGAGTCTTATCTAACTGATAATACGAGGCAAATGTTAGAGCAATACCCATTTGCAGCCCAAAGACTTCCATTAATTAGATCTTTATATAGACTTCGCTAATGGCCAAAAGTTACAGTGAAGAAAATAAGGATAAAGCAATGAAGCTAACCCATATAAGTTCTAATGAAGCTAACCCAAAAACAGACTGCATTATTCCACAGTTAACAGAAATAAAGCAGCATTGATCCATCTCAAGTGCTTATAACATATGGAAAAGAAACATGAAGTTGACAGTTGAGAATGACTCAATGAAAGCAAACCAGAAGTACATCATAATAAAAAAATAAAAAATAAAAATTACACATACAAACATTCATGAAAAATTAGCAGATAATTGCTATAAAAACACCTGCCTTGGGGCTGGTAGCAGAGAAATTCGTAATTTCTTCATTGGTTTCTGTTGTGCAGATAGTGGCTGCAAAATCATGCTTTGAAGACACAAATTCTTTTATATTTCCTTTGTTGTCATATTCAACAACCAGAGGGGGACTGTTGTTGCCTTGCTGTAACTTCATTGTTAAAATCTTGTTCTCCATTAACAAAGAAGAAATCTGCACACGGCATAGTAAGCCTCAATCATCAGCAAAAAGCTGACCTGATATATCAGTATCAGGGAAAACGGCACTCCACATTATGTTAAATAGATTTTTAACAACCAAACCAAATATCAGCATTCTCATTTCAGAGAGAAACTTTATCGGAATAACATCATTTTCATTTCAGACTCCTCTCATCCACCATTAATGTCAACCCTCCTCATGAGAGGCAGATTGCACCTATCAAGAAAGGGTACTAACAAGATTTAAAAAATCGAACTTGAAAGACTGAAATCTGCTAACCACTTTTCAATTTTGAACATTAGAAATAATTTAAATAGAAAAGTGGTAAGTGTTTATCTAACAGTTCTGACTTGATAAGAATTGAATCAAAGAACAATGCTACAAGATCCACACAAGGCATAAGATACAGGTGTGCACACAAATCTTATAGGAATGAACATGTTAGAAGTCAGCACCAATCAGTCAGCATTGTCATCATCTCTCTTGAAATGCAAACAGAATGACCATGTGTATGAATTCAGATAACAAAATTCACATGCAGCAAACCCAAACAGCATTCAAGGGTTTCCAGTTATTGATATTAGAATAAGTAAGGCTCTTTTCACGGTTCAAAGCTGACTGTTTCTAGGTTTAGCACAACCTAACAAAATTTAGTGCCATTCTATTGAGCCTTATAAAATTTGAAACTCTATCTAGTAAACTTTACTGCTATTCTTTTGAACCTTATAAAATTCGACACTCTGTCCTGCAAATATTGTGTTCTGGAGAGGGGGATACAGCTTAGAAATTCAAAAGAAAAAAAACCTGCTTATGAAGACGCTCTCTTTCATAAGTTAGTTGCATGACCAAGTTTGTAATAACTTTGGTGCGGATATCAATGTCCCTTGCAGTAGCTATCTTCGCTTCATCAGCTTGATGCAAAGATGCCTCCAAGCCCTCCAGTCTACCCCTCAAAAAGCTCAGTTCCTCAGTGAGGTCTGTATGAGATTCAGATAAAATAATGCACTTCTCCTCTGCACTGTCGGCCCGACTTTCAGCTTTTGAAGCCTTCAACTTCAAATCATCGATCAAATCTTGCATATCACTAATTGTAGAAAACAACATGCTTTGCTTCTCCTGATTAGCTTCAGCAGCTGCAATTGCATGCTGTAGCTGAAAATCAGATTCTTTCAGCTGCTTCTCAAGAGATGCCACCTTTTCAGAAGAAGCAACATTGCTGGTCCTAAGACAATTTAGCTCATCATTAAGTTTCATTTTACTCTCTGTCAATATAGTGCATTTAGCTTCTGCACTCTCAGCCCTCTCTTCAGCTTTAGATACTTGCTCTTTTAAATTCATAATATCATTTTCTATTTGGCTGTGCTCTGCACTACTGCTTTTGAGCTTATTTATAATAGCTTCTTTGGCTTTCAGCTCTTTTGAAGAATCATCAAGTTTTGACCTCAATTCAGCTTCTCGTTGTACTAAACCATGTGAATTCAGCTGGATAATCTGGATTCGACCTAATAATTCTTTCGATATTCCTATCAGAATTCCAGATAAATTATCTGCTTGAAGCCACCTTTCCCAGACATCTACTGCATCATCCTCCGCACAGTTTGCTTCATGTTTTGAAGATGCAAGCCCTCGTCTCAATTCTTCTTCTATTTGTTTTGAATCTGACAACTTCTTTTCAAGATCTATCTCTCGTGCTAAAGATTTCTCCAGCAACCTAAGAATGTGCCTTTGTTGTTCAGCAGTTTGCATTTTTATCTTTGAATTCACATTCAAAAATTGATCATCCTGCATAGATCCCACATCTCTGCCACTTTTCCCTGTAAGCACCAGGAAAACTGACAGAATTATATCACATAAAAAAATTGTGGAAAATTCAACTATCAACATTGAAGAAAAAAGTTCGAAGGGGATAATGACAGTCATTCCCTACTTTTAAGTTTTCAATGAAGGATCCCACTACTTACTGCCCAGGCAGTTCAAAACAAAACATAGCTGACCCATATAATGATATTCTACACCATATCAATGAAGTTAATGATCATAACACAGTCTAACCATAACATAATACAATAATTTTCACCAGTAAGTCGTGTAGCTTACAATTTTCTGCTCCATTCACATCTGAAAACATCCTCTGTAACTTGATGGATTGCATCCTGATTTCAGAAAGCTGACCCTGTGACTGCTTTAAATATTCTTCAGAATCATGCAATTTTTCCTCCATTTCAGAGTGATATTCCTCCAAATGTGTGCATGAGGAGACCAGATCCCGAGCATTAACAATGTCTGTTTGAACATCATCCATGAATTTATCCAGTTCTATCACTTCTGAATCTAAAATTCCAGATAAGAGATCAGTTATCAAAACCTTGACTAGTACAGAATCAAATGATGTATGTTCTTTTTTTGAAACAAAGTCTTCAAAATCAGTTTCTCTTGAAGCAATGTTCATCATAAGAACACTTAAGTTAACCAACTTCTCAGAGGAACATGCTAAATCTAATTCCACTCGTGCTAGAACCTCGCCTATGTTTCCTAATGGTCCATTAACCCTGACACTAGATGTGACTCTTTCAACAGTGGCATCTCTATTTGGATCTTTCTCGGTGTCAAAAGTATCAATGTGATCAACAGAAATGCTTGCTCTATGATCAGCATCAGGATCCATTTCGTAAGTCCACTTTTACCTGGATCTCAAAGAAAAAAATGAAAGAAAAATCAAAGGAAAAGAAAAGTTTGCATATAGATCTTCAACACGGTTACAAAAACTTATTGAATTTCATTAGTTCACTTTTCTTCTGAACGCGGTTTGTAAATTTTTAAGCCAAAAAAAAATGTAATTTCAAAGAGCTGGAATATACACAAAGTTCAGTCGACAACAGCAGCAAAGCAAATTTGCAGAGCCAATTATGAGTAAATAAAGAAACATTGCTCTCATCCCTCATTCATTCTACCCTAAACAGTCTTCAAGGCTTTGAACGACCCAGCTGGAACTATTACAACGAAACAGCATAAATTATCCAAAAAGCAACATACCCAAAACTACCCATCTCAATTCTCATATTGAGCATAAACAACAAATTAATAAAATAAAAAAACAACAAAAGAACAAAAGAACAAAACAACAAAAGAAAAATATAATAGAAGTAGCAAAATGCTATTAAAGCGAGGCGTTAATAAAATAAAAAATAAAAACCTTCTGTAAGAAATTCAGCGAGTACACAACTGAAATTATGAGATAACATATGTAGAGATGAGAAAGAGGACGTAAACCTAAAAAAATTCTCATACCGTAATTAGAATTAAATACGACAGATTAGTTTAATTACAGCAGCCATTATATGAGAGACTCACACTCACTATGCTTCAGATTTAACCGATACAGTCGAACGTCTGAAACGTGTTTTTCTCGGTTTTCCTTTCCTTGTCAATTTGATTGGCGATATTCGGGTTTGAGCCAACCCAATTTCAATCTCAAATATCCTTCTACGAAGTTCTCACATTTTGCTATTAAAAACGTAAGGGCAAAAAAAAATAGTTAAATATTTTCTTATTAAATATACTAATTATATAATTTTTATATAATAATATGTTTAATTATAGAGGCAGACATATTATATAAAATAAATTATATGATTAGTAGAAATTTAGAATCATTATTGGATATGAATCTAAACCATTATGTTTGGATTTTTTTCTTTCATGAATTAAAAATAAATATTTTTATTTTTAATATATAAGAAAAATATATAAATAAATTAAATATAGATTTAAATAAATTTTTATAATGAATTATTTTTTTTAGTAAAAAAATTATGTAAAATAAATTAAATATTATTTTAAATATAAATTATTTATTATCAATTTAATCTAACTATATTATATATCATTAAATACTTTATAATATACTTAAGTGAAATATAATTATATTTAAGATATATAATACAATGTACCAAATATACCATAAAATAAGAAAAATCAATAGTACCTATTTCTCTTTTTTCAAAAAAAATTAATCATTTATTGTTTTCGTTTTTTATCGTAGAAGATCTGTTTCTAGTAGGTGTTCATTTTCTTTTAATTTGTTTCAATAATTATAGATTATAATTTAGGCATTGTAATTAGATTCCAATATAATATAAGGTTTTTTCCTTAGATTTTAATCTAACGATGACTTTAAGTATGTTTTATTATATATCAATTTGTTTTATTTTTAGATTTAAATCTAATTATTTTTATTTAGGTATTTTTTTAGTTAATAGTTTAAAACATGAATAATTAAATTAGATTAAAGATTTATCATCTTATAAATGTAAAGTATCATACACACTTAAAAAATTGAAAGAGTTAAAAAATAAAACTTGAATTATGCATAAATTTTTTTATTAATTTTTATGATAACTTAATGTATTTTTTTATTGATTAATTATTTTTATTATTATTATTATTTTAAATAAATGAAATATTAATTTCTCTTAAAAAAAACATACCATAAAATAAGTTTATTAATCCATATAATCTAAAAGAAATATAAATTTGAAGGAAACGCCAAAGAATAAGAATAAGAATGAGGAGAAGGTGGAGGTGGAGGTGGCTTCTCATTTAAAACCAAGTATAAAAATAATTAAGTGAGTTACATATATAAAAATTAATATTTTAGTTTAATACTCTTAGGTAGATTTTTATTTTTGTTTTATTATTTATATTTTAATATATTAAAACCCATGAAAACAAAAGTTTTCCAAATGATATTTTTTATTATACTTATTTAAATAAAATAAATTATTTTTATAAGAAAGAGACAAGGAAGTATCACTTTAACTTTATTTTTTTGCAGGTTTCAATTTAATTAAAACCTAAAAAAGCGAGTTCATTTCGATTTAGATTATAAATATAATTATAATGCTTTCTTTCAAATCAATTAAATAATAATATCTATTTTTCAATTTTCATTATTTTCTCTATTATATTTGATTTCTCGACATAATATGAAAGCTAGTGGTTTCAAATTCCTATAATTTTTTTTTTTTTTTGTTAATCTCACACATATTGTTACCTCCAAAAAAAAATATAATTGTCTAACAAAAGAGTCGCATCTCAGCTTTGCCTTGTACTAGTTTGCCCAGAGGATTGATTCGGCCGATCAACACAATCATTCTCTTTCTATTTGAGTCACACAATAATCTTTAGTGTTTGATACATCTCGATCTATACAAGATTTGGGCTTCTTTATTAACGTTGGTTTAATTGGATATTTAGATTGTATGTTCTCTTTGTATGAGTCATATATTTAGCATTTGAAGGAAACTGTTCTTACATGTCCATGGTACTATAATTGAAGCATATATGTTGGTGCTTTGCTAGTTATATTTATTCGGAGATTCTTATAAGTAAGAGTTAAATTATTCTTACAATTTTAGGATTTAAAAGAGGGATAGAAGTATACATTATATATCGCTTCTTTAAATGAGTAAAATTGTAAAAAGTGCTCACACATCGACAAACGGAAGATGTTGGTTTTGCATATAAATCTCATTCACCATTTGTAAACATTCTAAAATTTGTAAATCTTTCTCTCTTTTGTAAAGTGTAATTGATTAGCTCAATTTTGCCCAATTAGTTGTAATTTTGAAGTTCATTCATTTGGAGATAGTGGAAGTGGTCAGATCTATTATGACCTATGAACATTTATACCGAACCTCGTTAAATTTTTCGGTGTTATTATTTTTTCCTGCTTTTTTTCCGCTTCAATATCTGTTTTTAGTTTATTTTAACAAAGATATTTTCAATAGATTATTTCACGGGTTAGTTTGAGTTACTATTCATTTAAATCATGTGAATAAGAACTACTAGAATAGGGAAAATATACCCGATTTTCCCAAAAATTGGTATCGTGAGTCAAGGTTTTCTACCTAGGTATTTGTTTGTATTCCGCTTTGTTTCATATTGGAATATAGTTGCTAGTTGTTGTAATTTGAAGAAATGGCGTAAGAAAAAATTATTTCAAACAGGCCTCATCCACGTCAGCGGTATACTGATGAACACAAGGTTCGAGAGGTGGAGAAGTTTGATGAACCTGGTCATTTTGGCATGTGGCAAGGCGAAGTTCTAGATGCTCGTTTCAACAAGGTCTAGACATTGCCATTGAAGAAGAGAAACCAGATAGCAGCAAATGAAGTAGAGTTGGAAAAATATCAACCGATCGGTACGTGGTACAATCCGTTCGTGTTCTCACAGAACAAAAGTACACGTTCACGAAGGAGACATCCTCAAGTAAGTTCAGGAAGGTATCGAGAACAAGTTCATGAAGAAGAGTGGACAAAATCTACCATTTATTTGAAGAAGTTGTTCCTATTTGAATACCTTCCAGGTACTACAATAACGACCACACATTACCGCTTTAATCAATTAGTAGATATTTGTTAAATATGGATGAAACTTTTTAAAGATGAAGATTTAGCCTTGATAGACATTCTCCTTCCTACGATGAGTTTGATCATCTTATTACGAGCTTACTCATCGGGAAGGATAAAGGCTTTTTGAGGAAGTTTGTCTTCTTTGTATAGTTATGAAATTAGAAACAAAGATAAAAAGAAAGCGAGGAATGAAGAAGAGAGCCATTGTCTATAAGAGGGACGTCCGCAAACACAACATAAAGGAAGGAGAGGTAGATCTCATCAAAAGGAAGACTTGGTAAAGATGAACGTGCCTTTTGTCACGAGAAAGGCCATTGGAAGAAAAATTGCTTTCAGTCTGCAAAAGAAAGGAAAAAGTCATGCAATCGATGCATTGTAGTAAAGCACCAAATTGATTTTGCATTGGTTAGTTCGTCAACAAGATCTCATCCCCGTGATTGGATTTTGATTCAAGATGTACTTTCCATATGTCTCCTAAAAAGGAAAAGTGGTTCTTTAACTCTTTGAAGAACTGAAGCGGTGGAGTTGTTTTCATGGGTAATGATTATCCATGCAAAGTTTTGGGAATCGACAATCTGCTTGAAGAATCAAGATGGTTCAATGCGGTCTTGATAGATGTTCATTATATTCCGTATACGGAAGAAGAATCTCATCACTGATGTGAGTCTTAGAATCAAAAGGCTTCACCGCGACCATACAAAATGGGGTATCATTGAAGGGTACTTCCGAGCACGCGGTGGCGATGAAAGGTGTTCGGAAGAATAACTTGTACTACTACCTTGGTAGTACGGTTATCGGGATAGCATCACAGCGGTTTGGGATGAAGAAAGAGATTTAGAAACTACTAAGTCAGGCATACGCGTCAGATACGTTGCGAAAAAGCTTTACGTATTCTAGTAAAGCAAGGCTCGTTAAAGGTGCGCAGAACCTGCAAGTTAGGAATTCCGCGAGCATTGTGTGTATCGGGGAAGCGAGAGTAAGCTTTTGCACCGCTTCTTCATAATACAGCGGCATTTTTGGATTACATCCATACCGATGTATGAGTGGCCAACAAGAACTCCATCCATGAGTGCAAACATTATTATGTCACTTTCTTTGATGACTTCTCGTAAGAGTTTGGGTGTATCTCCGCGAAGAAAAAGGATGAAGTGTCAGATTTTTCTCAAGTGGAAGAAGATGATCGAGACTGGATCGGTAAAAGATCAAACTACCGATGTCCGATAATGGCAGTCGAAACACAAACGATCCATTTATGAAAGTTTCTTTGAAGAAGAAGGATAGCGACACTTCACTTTTCGAAAAACCACAACAAAACAGTTGCGGAATGTATGAATGGACTTTGTCGAGAAGGTTCGGTGTACGTTGTCAAATCTTTGGTTTAGGGCAAGCGTGATTTCAGGTTTGTAACATATGCATGCCATCTCGCCAACCGTCTACCATCGTCGCTCTTGAAGGCAAAACGCCATGAGGTATGGTATGGAAAACTCCGCTAGAGATTACGATTTCTTACATGTGTTTGGTTCAATTGCATACTACCACGTAACTGTAATCAAAGTTGGACTTCAAAGAGCGAAAGCCATTTTTTTGGATCCCTTCACGGCCCAAGGGATATCGATTATGGTGCCTTGAAACGAAAAAGATAATCTTTAAGCAGAGATGTTACCTTTGGATGAATCTCGCATTGTTGAGAAAGGTAACCAAGAAGATTGATGGCACTTTTAGAGCAGGTGGAGCAAACTCGAAACAAATGGAGTTTGAAAGCAAAATTGTTAATCCGAGTTAGTGAAGATAAGACGTGTCATCCTCCATTGTAAGATGAATTAGATAAAGAGGTTTTAACCCAAGAACCTCCACAACAACAAGAAGAAATCAGCTGATAAAGCATGCACGACAAATGTCAGGTACCGTCATTACAAGGATTTTGAAGACTCACCGCCGAATTTAAGAATAAGGTAGCACTTTAAGTCAGGTACATGATGATGTTCCTTCCATATATAAAGATGCACCTAAGCCTGGGTTGAAAGATGGAAGGAAGCAATGATGAAGAACTTGTCCCGCCTTCGGAGAAGAATAAAACACGGAAGTTGGACACAACTACCTAATGGCAGAGGGCAATTGGATGCAAATGGGTGTATGCAAAGAAAGATGGATTTCTAACAAAGATGGTATTATTTCTGAGAGGCATACGCTACGGCCTACGCTGCGAGAGGAGAATCGATTATAATGAGAATCGATTATTTTCTCCACTTGTAAAACATTCTTCCATTAGAATTTTGTTGGCCTTGGTAGCACCCGATTTGGAACTAGTTCAACTTGATGTGGAAAACCGCGTTTCTACACGATACTTGTAATAGGAGATCTATATGTCCCTCACCAATGGTTTATTGTTCAGCTGCAAAGAGAATTGGGTTTGTAAAAGTTTGAAAAAAATCATTGTATGGATCAAGCAATCTCCAAGGCAAATGTACAAACGATTTGATCAATATGTTGCAACAAAAGTATACTCAAGAAGCATGATCATCAGGTGTATTTTTCGCAAGCTACAAAAACGAAGTCTTTCGTCTATCTCCTATCAGACGACGATATGTTGATTGCATCGAAGAGCCAAGCAGTAAATTGAAAAGTTCAAGGCTCAACTAAGTCGTGAGTTCGAGATGAAAGATTTGGGAGAAGCCGAAGATTCTCGGTATGGAGATAAGTAGAGATAGGAAGAAGGGGAAGGTTAGTTTGACCCAGAGTCAATATTTGAAGCGGATACTACAACGTTTTGGTATGAATGAATAGACAAAACCTATAAGTACTCCGCTAGTTCCTCAATTTAAGCTTAGTGCTCAATTATCTCCTAAGAATGATGCAAAACGAGTATATATGGCAAATGTAGCATATGCAAATGCAGTTGGTAGCTTGATGTATGCAATGGTGTGTACAAGACCTGACATTTCACATGCGGTTGGTGCTATAAGTAGGTACATGCATGATCCTGGTAAATGACATTGGTTGGCCGTAAGCCGAAATGGATTCTACGATATATTATAAATCTGAGATGTTGGTTTAGTATTTCAAAGCCAGGATAATACCATTGGTCAATGTGCACCTGAGGATATTGTGATTCCGACTACGACGAGATTTAGATAAGCGTAGGTCAACCATCGGTTATGTGTTTACTCTTGCCAGAAAGACGATTCAATTGAAGTCTACCTTGCGTACATGAGTTACTGTTCTACAGGTAGCTTCGTGAAGAAGCTATTTGGTTACGAGGTTTGCTTGAAGACTTGGGAGTTGGTCAAAACCATATTAAGGTGTTTTCATGATAGTCGTAGCTATTCATTTAGCAAAGAACCAAGTCTACCATGCACGTACAAAGCACATTGATGTTCATATCATTTTGTGCGAGATTATTGAAAAAGGTGGAAAGTACTAGTTCGGAGAAGATTAGCACGACAGAGAATCCCACGATATGATGACTCGTGGTAACAAGAATCAAGTTCAAACATTGTCTGGACTTGATTAACATCCTACAGACCAATTGGCACTGCTGTTGATCTAGCAATTGAAGAAATCATTTAAAAACCACTAAGTCGCTTAAGGCGAGATTTGTTATATATTGCTCCTTAGTGAGAAAATTAGAAAAGTCCCACATTGATTAAAAATGAAGATGGGTGTTGGTTTTGGGGCTATAAATAAAGCCCTCCTTCACCATTTGTAAACATCCCAAAATTTGTAACTCTTCCTCTCTTTTGTAAAGGGTAATTGATTAGCTCAATTTTGCCCAATTAGTTGTAATTTTGAAGTTCATTCATTTGGAGATAGTGGAAGTGGTCAATGACGCCCGAGGACCTAGGTAACATTTATACCGAACCTCGTTAAATTTTTGGTGTTATTATTTTTCTGTTTCAATATCTGTTTTAGTTTATTTTAACATTATATTTTCAATAGCATTATTTTGTCGGGTTAGTTTGAGTTCTATTCATTTAAATCATAAGTGAATAATAACTACTTAGAATAGGGAAAATATACCCGATTTTTTCAACAGTATCAAATTATAAAATATTTTCATGGACTCTATCTCAATTCAATCAAATAGCTATTATAACGTGAATTGATCAATTAACAAAACATAAGTAAAAAATAACATTTTCAATTCAATAAAGAATAAAAACTATTAAAGTAGGTTTTTTTTATTGAGTTAATTTATCAAATATTTATGATTGTATTTGATAGATTAACAAATTCATAACATTTGTGATATTGTGTTTTAAAATGATTATTCTAAGATTAATTAATTAATTTTGATTTATCTCATATATTTATTAAATAATCTAGTTAATGTTATTCATTATTGAATTTGTTATAAGACATACATTTACACTTATGTTATTATATTCACTTTTTAGGTGCTAGTTGTATATGTTCGATTAACTCTTGTGACTCAAGTTCATCGAAACTTCAATCCAAATTTAAATATCTTTTTTGTAGAGATAAGTGTAAATGTATGTCTTATAACAAATTCAATAATGAATAGATCATCTAATAACTAGATTTTTTGTAAGTAAACTATTTGAGAACATTATTTTAGTGGGTAGTTTGAGTCCTAAACTTATGATTGGATCTTATTTTTCATAATAAATAATTAGATGATCTAGTCTATGGATGATTTTCTTCTTAAGTTATTGATGTGATCTAGGTTTTTTTCATCTAAAATATCGTGTGTTATTTTATTTTTTCGTATTATTTTATCCACACGTTATTGTATGCCTAGTCGTCATATTAAATTTTAATTTATCATATTTCATCTAATTATCTATTCATTGTCTCCAGCTAATTAGGCATGTAACTAAAACATAAACTTTTAGTTTTGAAACAAGTCACCCTACCATAACCATTATATCATTTAGTTTTGTGGCTATTGTATAACCATCTTTGTTGGATTATTCTATGAAAGAACCTCGTGTTCTTATCCTTAAAATTGAGTTATTTTATTCTTAGTCTTTTCTCCCAATAAATCCCTTTTTTTCTCTAGTTCTATCCACGTATTCTTGCATAACTTTATAAGCTTTCCATACAAGAGCACCATTTTGTTCAACTTACACTAACTTAGCTTTCAAATCTTTAAGAACCTTCCTTGGGTTTATCCTTAACTAATGCCAAATCTTAAGTCTCTTCCTACTAAAGCCCAATTTCCTTTAACACCAGAGGCAATACAACCAGCAAACCAAACACTATCCACATTATCATTATAGTTATCCTTTTCCTGCTAAGCCATCTTATACTTAAACAATCTATAACCAAAATTAGCATTGGCATCCAAATTCAACCACAACATATTATGATCCGATCTTGTATTAGATGACACGAAATCTTCCAAATTAAGATACAATTTTAGTACAGAAGGATTTAATAAGACACTATCCAATCTTTCTTGAATAAAATCTTCAACTCTATGGCCATTTCTCCAAGTGTAAAAAAGTCATTTAACCTTCACATCCATCATCTCACAATTATTCACAAACCTATTGAAATCAAAATAGCTTTCACCCTCCTTTACTTTACTAGTCAACATTTCATTAAAAATCCCCTACAAGAATCCAAGGACTATCATAAACCATTATAGATATACTATCACTTCCAAAATTGAATTTCCCCACACCTCACACTTCCAAGTCCTTCATTACTAAAAGTACTATCAATTTGGACACTAACTAACTACATAACCACCATACCCCAACAATGGTTTGCACAGGACTTACGGTGTGCCAATTGGCAAACCCTAACTTTCAACACATTCAAATCATCCTTCTATGCCTCGATTTAGTCTCTAATAAATAGATCACATAGGGAACAAACTTAGGTCAAGTTTCTTTCAACATTGTCATCATCATTCTTTTACCAACCTCTTCACAATTCCAAATCAATATCCTTAATTTTTCATTGTCGTAATTTTAACACAATTAGAATATGAGAAAAAAATCAACACATGAGTTATAAATCAAATCTTAAGAAATCGAAATATTTGGATGAATAGTCTCCTAAAACTTATGTGTATATGTATAAAACACCCTACATGTACATGATTGATGTACTCATAGATTTGTATTCATTACCACTTATTTCTTATGTCTTTTGAAAATTAAGTTTTTATTAAGTTTAATTAATGACGTTAATGATTGATGTAGAATGGATGTGTTATGTAAATACTTATAATATATTCATTAATAAAATACATCATAAACTTTGATAAAAAAGAAAAATAAATAAAAACTTTCGGGAAGCATTAACATATGCAATAAAAAAAAGAGAAGAAAGCCGTGGGACATTAATCCCAATCTTTTTTATTCAATGAAATCATTTATTTTTATTTTCTTTATTTTATTTGCTAATGATTGATGGGCATTTCTTGGTTGGTACAAGTAGGGGTGCCCATAAACCTGTCCGGACCGGACCAAACCGTAAAATCAGACCGGATTGGACCAAATCGAACGGTTTTGCTAATCAAACTATTCCGATCCTAGTATTAATTTTAAACGTTGAACCCGAACCGAATCGACGCTTAATAATATATTAAAATTTCACATTATTTTTCATTAAATTATAAAAAAATTGAATCAAACCGGGAATCAAACCGGACCGAACGGTTTTATAAATCAAACGGTATGGTCCGATCCGGTTAATTTTTTTTTTAGAAAAAAATGGACCAGATCGGACCATGTACACCCCTAGGTACAAGAATGAAACCTAACCAAAACTCTTTTTTCCTAAGATAGGATAAGACATAATTTTTGTATCTCGTATTATATTAAGTTATATTTTTTCTTTTACCCCTATTCCCCTCAACACTGATGAACATATATTATACAAAATATTCAATGTGGTTAAGAAAAGGAAAAAAAAATCTAATATATATTAACACGCAAATATGTATACATTTTGTACACATAACCTCGCACTATTTATTTTATACAACGTTGCAAAATAATTTATTTATATATATAAATCAACTTGTAGTATATTATAAATAATATCGTGGTGTTTTAATGTATAATGCAAAAATGTGTTCAATTTTTGTATAACACGTAACCAATGAAATAATAGATCAATTGGCAACTGATTTATCTATGCAAGGAATTATGTGACCTTTGAAAAAAAAAAGATTTACTATTTAAGTTTTGGGATGTAGAATTAGATTCCATTACGAGCTGTAAATATCTTTGTGCAAGCTGCGAGCACAACACTTCTCGTTATTAATGCTTTAAATGAAACATCAAAAAAGTTAACTTATGATCCGGATACTCTGGTAAGTTTTTTGTGACTAAAAGAAATTGTATAACTCGCAGTATGAAATTAAGAATTAAGTAAAAGCAAAAAGTCTATTTGTTCTTCCTACAAATACAATGATCAAGTAAAAATAAAATGTCAAACTTTTGGGTCCATTCTACAAAACCTATCGACAAAAATTTGGATGGGCCTGTGATTCACTGTGGTCTTTGAGACACGTAATTGAATAGACTCTTCGTAAATGACCCATAAATTTGGATGGGCCTGTGATTCACTGTGGTCTTTGAGACACTCATGTTCCCCAAATGACCCATAAATAATGCACTTTGATTCCTTATGACAAAAGGCATGTGGTGCAGATTCCTCGTCTGATGTCAGCACCACTATCAGATTTAAACTCATATTCATAAGCCAGCTAGCTTTTATTTTGAAAATTATATATTATTTTTAGAAACAAAATTTTTATTTTAATTATAACAATTATTGCTTTAAAAATAGGATCATCTTTATTATTTTGTTCAAAATAAATTCAATTAATCAGGACATTAAATTAAATTTAATGTATAATATTTTTCGAATTTTTAAATTCAAATAGCATCGTATATTATTTAACAACAAAAAAAATAACTTTAGTAAATTTTCTGCTTTTTGAAACTCTTCGTAATTTTTATTTATTATTATGTAATTTAAATATTTCATATGATTAAAACCATATATTTTTATATGCAATATTAGTAACAAAATAAACATATTTTTTTATCTAACACTAATAAAATTATAACGGTACAAATACAACTTCAATTATAATTATGCAAAATTTTAAAAAATTTGATATTTTATTAGGACTGTATGTTACATTTGCTTGTTTTTTTTAAATATAAGAATGTCTCCATTGTAAATAAATAATTTCCAAGTATAAATACAATTATAAAATGATATATGAAAATGTATTATATGTATTAAGAAATGTAAGTTAATAAGATGGATTGGAACTCAATCAAGCGATAATAACTTAATTTTTAAAATATAAATAACTCAATTTGTCGTATTGTATTGAAAACACGCTTAATATATACTACACATTTATAAAATCATTCCTTAAGTTGAGAATAAGATTGAAAATTGACATAATATAGGGACTTGTTGCATATAAAAAATAAAAGCTAATTAAAAATAATAAGAGTAATAACAAAATGTAATATTAGGTCTAAATAGTTAAGTTTTAATGTACGCTAAAGTTAAGCATAAATGAATAATACAATTATTGATAAATATAACGTGTATTTGAAAGTTTTTCCACGATAAATATAAAGTAAAGTAAAAAGAGTTTTGATTATCTCTCTTTTTAATAAGAAGATTAAGCAATTTTGTGTAAAAGTGGGCAAAAAAAAATTGTAGGTTAGTTATCTACTAATTTATTATCATTAGTTTAGTTTTTATCCAATAAATTTCAAAGACGTGTACAATTTTAAGTAAAAATTAAACACGAAATAACATGTACGATTTATGTACGATTATACTTATAATTTTACGTGTTCATATTTGAAATTAATTATAACGTGCAAGGCTTCAATAATGAAGCCACTTATTTTTAAAAGGAAAATACAATAGTTACTTATGAATGCGAAGTAGAAAAAATATAGGATTTAAAAAAAAGAAAAAAAATATATAATAGAGTAATTTTTTGGGACGCAGCTTCTTTTAAATAAAGATATTATGAAATAGAGTAATTTACATCTAACTTTAAATTTAAATTTTAAAATAGCAGTGAGTAAATTTCAATAACCAAAAAATAAAAAAATTGAAAGTTGTTAACTTTGTTTCATCTTTTACTCTTTAAAAAAGTCAGGCAATTAAGTTTTTCTTTCATTTTCCTTTTAGAGGCAATTAGAAACAGGAGAAGAAGAAAGTGTCAAAAAAAAGTTTATTGTCATTAAATCAAAGAGAAGGTTATTTGTCTATGCAACTAGAAAAGCAGTTATCATGAATAGCGATCTGAATTTTTTAATAATTATCATGATAAAATTAACATTATTTTTGAAACATACTACGAAAGCAAAAATTTGGAAACAGATATACAAATTTTTAGTAGAAAATATTAGAGAATTTAAAAATAAATAAATAAAAATGTAGTAGTTTTATAAGAGGTAAAATAAATTATTATTTTTAGAAATAAGGAAATAATGTAGTTATTGGGTGGTTATGTGAACCAAGAAATATTTACATAGAAAAAAAGGAAAAAGATGGAAAGATGGAAGTTATGAGTACTAAATCTGACAAAAGAACAGAAAATAAAAAATACAAGGATAATGAATTTATAAATAAACATGTTTCTTTAAACAATGATCATGAGAGAAGAATGATAATAAATTTAACAGGTATTATTTATAATTTTTTTAAATTATTATCGTATAGTCCATGAGCTCGCGTGTCAAAAGATTTTCAGTTTGATCTATTAAACTACTCAGTGGATGTAGAGTTGATAGAATTTTATAAGAGAAGAAAAGTTTAAGGGTAATTCTTTCAACAATTAATAATCATGTCGACTTCATCTACATCAATCATTTCAGATATATACGTTTATATATATATATATATATATATGTGTGTGTGAGAACTTAGAACAAGTATATTAGGTGAATTTTATTTTATGAAATATTTCAGTAGTATAGAGCTAATATTATTCATGATATAGTTGTGTTATTTTTTATGATGATGATTTTTAATATAAATAATTTAAATAAATATAAAAAAGCAGTAAAATAAAAACTACACAGTGCTTTCCCAAAAAGTAGTGTAGCTTTTGATATCTTTTATTTTTGATTTTTTGTTAATTTTTTTTTTTGCTAGCCTAACCTCTCTCTTTTTTTCCTTTTTTTTTCTCTCCTAGCATATTTTCGTTGTTAGTGTCATTGATGAAAAAATTAACTCTTTTGAATAATTTGGTTAATATATAGATAAAATTAAATTACAGATATCAAAAAATATCCAAATAAATATGATATGAATATGAAAATTTTGATTTAGTTTTTATTTTATTTTTTTAAATATCATGAAAAATATTAATATTTAAAAAAAATTAATAAAAATAATAAGAATAAATATGAAAAATTTGATTCGATTCTTATTTTATTTTCTCAAATATCATGAAAAATATTAATATTTTAAAAAATTAATAAAATTAATAAAAATAAATATGGCAATTTTGATTCGGTTCGTATTTATTTTCTCAAATATCATAAAAAATATTAATATTTTTAAAAAATTAATAAAAATATTGATTAAAAAATTTATAATATTTTTAATTGGTATAAATATTTTATTATTTATAATATTTTTAAATTAATATTGGATAATAACATTATACTTTTGATTAACAAATATTTTAACAAATAAACGAACAAAAATTAAATATAATAAAAGTGAGAATATCTTCCCCCAGGAGAAGTAAGTATTAGTTACGTTGTATTAGTGGGTGTCCATAGATCGGTTAAAATCGAAAAATCGAATTGGATTGAACAATTTTATAAATCAATCGTTCGATTCGATTTATATTAATTTTTAAATCAGTTGAACTATACTAGATCGGTTTAATAATATATTAAAATTTTCATATTATTTCTCATTAAAGTTGTCCAAAAATCAAACTAAATCGAAAACTGAATCGGATTGAATGATTTTATAAATCAAACGATCTGCCCCTAAATCGGACCGGACCGGTAGACGTTGGCACCATGAAAATCTCGATGAAAAAACAAGAATACAGTAAATTAAAATAATTTGATCAATTATTTAATTTAAACATAAAAATCACATATATTTATATTTATTATTTATTAATATAAGATTTAATCCAATAACAAATACAATATATATCTGGAAAATAATATTAGAAATACAAATAAAATAAACTCAAAATATACAAAATTTTAGTTTGTATAGCCAAACAAACACTTCAGTCACCATACCATTTTTTCTCTCTCTTTTTTTTTTGTCGGTTATGCCATAGTTTATTGAGTTTATAAATCACTTATCTCTTTTTCTAAGCTTTTACTACACCTTTGACCTTGTTTTTCCTATACTCATCCAATTTGGGTAAAAATTATATCAAAATTGATTGTTTTTAGAGATTTAAATCAGATTTTACGTGAATTATACTATTCAATTATATAATCGATTTAAATTAATAAGAATTCAAATATATCAAATTTTTATAAATCACTTATCTCTTTTTCTAAGCGTTTACTACACCTTTGACCTTGTTTTTCCTATACTCATCCAATTTGGGTAAAAATTATATCAAAATTGATTGTTTTTATAGATTTAAATCAGATTTTACGTGAATTATACTATTTAATTATATAATCGATTTAAATTAATAAGAATTCAAATATATCAAATTTTTTCGAATAGATAAATTTAGATCGATATTAACATTTATTTATAAATTATTATCATATATAAAATACAACATACATAAATTTATATTTTTATAAAAAATATTATTATTTATAATCACAACTAAAAAAATCAAAAAATAAGAAATATATATGTATAATTATTAAATTATTATAAACATTTATATTTATTTTTTAAGTTAAAATAATAATTTAATGTAATTATGATATGATTAATATTTAAATATAACATATTATAAAATAAAATATATATTTATTTATAATTTAATAGTAATTCAGTCTGAATTGAATACAACGGATTATAAAAATTATCAATTCAAATACGATCTAATTCCAAACAGATTGTATAATTTTCAATCTGAATCCAATCAAATTATAAAATTTATAGATATAATTTAATCAAAAACCAACCAATAAAAATTTTAAATTTAAACAAATTAATGAGACTATTTACTTACATCTAATCTCTATGTATATATATGTGATGAAAAAAGCCTTTTGACTTCTGTCACCGCTCAAAGAAAAAAAACACATAACCTGATTAATAATAAGCTTTTATCTTTTCCAGTGCTTGCTCTCTAGCCATTCAATTATTCATTCTTTTTGGTTAATTTTATTTTTTTCCTCTCTCTTTTGCTTAACATCAACGATCTCCAATATGACCATAAAGAAAAATTACATACAAAATATAACATCATGATATGTTTATAAACATAATCATTACACTATGTTTATGGATAAGTTGCACATTATTTCATTTAATACTTAATCATGAATAACTTTATTCAAACTTATGTCACCTTAATTGTCACCTTTTAATACCATGTTTTTATAAACGATAAAGTTAATCACTTCATCAAACTTGACTCACTTATTACAATATTTAAACTTTGAGTTAATGTTCAACTTATCTTTAAAGATGTATATAATTTTACTTTGAATAATATTCTTAATCAACTTGTATAAGTTTTTTTTATTCATTCGATTCATTACGATAAATAAATTTTTATTAACATCGGAAGAATCTTTCTTTGCTAACAAACATAATCTAGAGAATTCAATTTACTAAAAAAAAAATTAAATTCTTTTTTAAAGTAAGAATAAACCTTTCACCGTACACTGTTTGTTTTGTTTGTGTCTTTTTCAATTATTTTGTTCCTTAATACATTAACCATCACAATATCATCCTTAGCTTAAGATTTCTAGCTATCAAATAATTTTTTATTTATATGTAAATCAAAGTGGTGCAACGTTAGTGAGCGAGTGGTAATGATTGGTTTAAATCGTAAGCAGATGCGTCGATTTCGAAAACCGAATGAGGTTCTTGATGGAAGAACCTTAATAAAGATCTCGGGTCCTACTCACTATTAACTATATAACAATTCGATACACCATCAATACGCAGAGAATAAGTGTAAGAAACGTTGAAAGCATCGAACAAAAAATTCATTGGAATTCACATTGTAAGTCTTTGAAATTTGATCAATGGCGGGAGGTATGTTTTCAATCCAATTTTGTTTCCATTGCATTTAAATTATGTGTTTATATGATTTTATGAATGTTTCTCGATTGAATTGAGACTCTTAACATTTGGTATCGTGAGCCATTTGAAAACAACTACTGCTTTGCTACGTGAACACGAAGAAGCTGAAATTTTGGGTTTTTTATTTTGATTGTTTTTTATGCATATGGAAATTATAAAGTGTTTCAATATTGATTTTTGAGTGATTCTGTAAAATTAAACTTGAAAAACAATGAAGAAAATAAATCCAATTTGCCGTGGGTTTTTATTTCCTTCATTAATTAATTTTTTGTTTAAATTGAAGTTTTTACTCACTCAGAAATTGAATTATGAGAATTTTGATAAAAAAAACGCTGGATTTCGTCGCCGGAATAGAAAGATACGGTCGGGTATCCGTTAGTGTAAAAACGGGTCGTATTGACCCGACTAGAGGTTGAGGATGAAGTTTTATTAAAAAAAATAAAAAACTTGCTTTACATAGGAATCAAATCCAAATTACATTGCAAAGTTTTCAATAAACTGTCCACTTGACCACTGAGGACGTTCTGTTATGTAACATAATACATTTATATAGAATCAGAATTTAATTTTATTAAAAAATCAAACATTGGATTGTCTCGGACTTGAACCTTAGTCTCAGGACAATGAATTCAGAAACCAAACCAACAGGCTAGAGCACGTTATATGTTATTAGTGTATAATATTTTATATATATATTAATTATTTAATTTTATTAAAACAAAATAAATATATATAAAATAATTCTAAATATAATTTTAATTTATGTTTATCACATGAATAATATTTATTATACATGTTATATTTATTTAAATAATTTTTGGGCACATTAAAATTTTATTTAAATACATTATGCTTAAATTATTTGTTTTGGGTATTTATATGTATAAATTTTGTAATTAATTATACATATAAATTTGAGTTAAATAATTTATGCATAATGAAATTAATTTTTAATGGCTCTTATGGATTTAATTAGTGCTTATATTATTTAATTTTGCTTGTATAATTTATTGTCATATATGTAATTTAAGATAAATAATATTTACACATTTGATATTAAATTAATATTGTTTATGATTTTGTGCAATAAATTGAACATAAGGATTTAATTAATATTTAAGTGATTCATATAGTTTAATTAATTAGGGAATAGTCACAACATCTTTAATTAATTAAAACTATAATAAATTTTATTTATGATCACATTTAGAAACTAAATATTAATTGTAATTAATCATATGTGATATAATAAATCTTATCCCACAGGAATTTTTATTATATTTTTGTGTGATTAATTAGGATATAATATTAAATTATATTTTCTAATTTACCCACAGGGATTAGGAAAAGGAACATAATTTGATAGTTTTATCGTAAAGTTAGGATGAATTTAATTGAATTAAAACTTTAGCCCACAAGCAAGTTTTATGTCACTAGATTCATATTATTCATGATTTACATTGGTAAAGAATGATTATAGTTTAGGTCTCAAATTTTAATAAGTATATAATCTTTAATTGCATCTTCTCAATCTGTAAATTTCTTTGATAAGCGCTGTGATATTCCCGATCTGAAAGGGGATAACTATAAAATATGGAAGGAAAGAATTCTCCTTCAATTAGGGTAGATGGATATTGATTATGCTATTAGGAAAAACGAACCACCTAAAATTACTCAAACCAGTACTCCAGAGAATATCATGCTTTATGAACAATGGGAACGATCTAATCGCCTTAGTATGATGTTCATTAAGACTAAAATCTCTGCTGGTATTCGTGGTTGGTTGATCAATACCAATGTTGAGACTTCTTGCTAAAGGCCCGTTGATGATTGGCCACTTGCATAAGGCTTTAGCAAGCACCGCTTATTATGAAGTTCTCTTCTTTAAGACTGTGAGGTGTGAAAGGTGTCTTGCGAGCGCATTATGCAAATGAGGGGACATTACGGCTCGACTTAAGCATCTCGAGGTTGAGATGTCGGAATCCTTCCCGGTGCACTATATCCTTAACACTCTCGCCACACCAAGACGGCCATTCAAAATCTCGTACAATACACATAAAGATAAATGGTCGATCAATGAACTAATGACCGTGTATGTGTTCAAAGGAAGGGAGGCTTGTTATGGAATTTGGTGAAAGTGCAATGTTGGCTACAACGTACTAGAAAGGAAAATCTCAATACAAGCGTAAAGTAAAGGGAATAATTCCACTCATTTGATATTAAGAAAGAATCCAAGTGTTTCTTTTGTAAAAGAAGGGACATATGAAGAAGGATTGTATCGATTCCAAAAATGGCTTGAGAATAAAGGTAATCCAACCTCGTTTGTTTGTTATGAATCTAATATGGTTAATGTTAATATTAACACCTGGTGGATTTATTACGGATCTACAATCCATGTTGCAAATTCCTTACGAGGGTATGCAAAATCTAAGGAAGCCGATGGGAAGTGAGCAATACATCTTATCCAGGTAACAAGATGGGCTCACGTGTAGGCCGTAATAGGGACGTAGTTTGATTTTAAGTAGTGGTTTTATTTTAAAATTAGAAAAAGAACTTTTATGTTCCAAGTTTCTCTAGAAACTTGATTTCAATTTCAAGACTTGTACCTTATGGTTATTCCTTTCACTTTTGAAACATCTTTCAATTTATTTAATAAATCTGATTGTGTTGGGAATGGTATTTTGTTTGATGGTCTTTCTTTAGCATTAATTTACAAAATAATGCCACTTCATGTATTATCGTGTTGTTGGCATTAAAAAGTGTATTATTAATGATGACTCTTCTACGTTATGGCATAGGAGATTAAGGCATATCTCCCGTAGAAAGAATTAAAAGATTAGTTAAAGATGGGGTACTTGGTACTCTAGATTTTTCTTGATTTTAAGACATGTGTGGTGCGTTAAGGAAAGCGGACTAACAAGTCAAAGAAAGGTGCCAATAGGAGTTCAAACAAATTAGAAATCATACATACGGATATATGTTGTCCAGATACTGGACATTCAAGGTCGAGAAATATTTTATCACCTTTATTGATAATTTTTTCTCGATATATGTATCTCTATGCCGTAATAAGAGAAAGCATTGGATTCCTTCAAAAGCTTTAAGGTTGAAGTAGAGAAACAATGTGGAAAGCAAATAAAGATCGTGAGATCGAGATAGAATTGGTGAATATTATGGTAGATACACCGAGAATGGATAAAGCGCACTGGTCCGTTTGCTAAATTTCTTCAAGAACACGTGGGATAGTTGCCGATACATTTATGCAGTTCACCAGGAATGGTGTAGCGAAAGAAGAAACCGAACACTATTGGATATGGTGCGGAGTATGCTTAAGCAACTCCAATCTTCCTAAATCCTTGTGGATTGAAGCTTTAAAAGGCAGTGTGTGTATATATTAAAGCGAGTTCCGACCAAGGTTGTCTCAAAGACACCATTTGAATTATGGAAAGGTTGGAAACCGGAGTTTGCAACATATGCGCATTTGGGGATGCCGTGCGGTGAGGATTTATAATCCACAAGAGAAAAACGTTGGACCAAAGACCATTAATGGGTATTTCATTGGATATGCCGAAGCAGTGCAAGGTTATAGATTTTATTGTCCATCTCACAATACTAGGTTTGTGGAATCAAGAAATGCAAAATTTCTTGAGAATTACTTGATTAGTGGGAGCGATCGATCCCAGGGCATTGGTTCTGAGGAAGATCATTCAGATGCTCAATGTACCACTTCAAGGAATGGACTGATCATTATTATTAACAACACGCCTCGAGTACAAATACGTGTTGAAGAACCGATGTCTTAGAAGTACCACAAGTACATTGATTTTGATTCAAGAGATGTTGAAGTTCGACGGATGCCTACAATGATGAACAACTAGTTGAACAACGTGATCATCCTCGCTCGGGAGAATGTTGGTGCAACATTAAGAAGATCTGCTAGAGTAAGGAAATCGTGATTCATAATGATTATGTTGTGTGCTACTGAGAATGTGACTATAATGTTGGGCCGAAAATGATCCTGAAACGTTTTCACGGGCCGTGAGTTACGAGGTTTCGAACTTATGGTACAATGCCCGTGAAGAAAGAAGAGATGGATTCTACATGGCGTCTAACCAAGTCCGGGATCTCGTCAAGTTGCACGATGGTGTAAAAGCCATTGGATGTAAATGGGTCTTCAAAACAAAGAAAGACTCACACAGCACATTGAGAGACATAAGAGGCAAGACTCGTTGCCAAAGGATTCACCTGAAAGGAAGGAATCGACTACACGAGACATTTTATCCGGTATATCATGAAAGATTCACTGTGGTGGTCATGGCATTGGTTGCCCATTTTGATTTGGATTTCGCAACAAATGGATATGAAAAACGGCTTTCCTTAATGGTAACCTAGAGGAAGAGGTTTATATGAAACAACCTGAAGGATTCTTCTGAGTAATGGTGAGCATTTGGTTTGTAAGCTTAATAAATCCATATATGGATTAAAGCAATCCTCCGTCAATGATATTTGAAATTCCATAACGTCATCACTTCGTTTGGTTTTGAAGAGAATGTCGCTGGATCAATGTATATACCGAGAAAGTTAGTGGGAGTAAGATTTGTTTCTTGGTGCTATATGTGGATGATATTTTGCTTCGTTGACCAATGATAGGGGTTTGCTACGTGAGGTAAAACAATTCCTCTCTAAAAATTTTGATATGAAGGATATGAGTGAAGCATCTTATGTCATTGGCATTAAGATCCATGAGATAGACTTCGGGTGTATTGGGTTTATCTCGAGAAACCTATGTCGATAAAGTTTTAGAGAGATTTCGGATGAAGGATTGTTCACCAAGTGTTGCTCCCGTTGTGAAAGGTGATAAGTTCAATTTGGACCAATGCCAAGAAATGATTTTGAAAGAGAACATATGAAAACCATTCCATATGCTTCGGTGTTGGAAGTCGATGTATCTTTCAATCTGCGCCCGGACGACATTGCATTTGTTGTTGGGATCTTGAGATATCGAGTAATCCAGGTGTTGACCATTGGAAAAGGCAAAGAAAGTGATGAGGTACCTACAAGGAACCAAGGATTATATGCTGTGTATAGGCGAAGCAGGTAACTGGAAGTAATTGGCTACTCGATGCGAACTTTCTTGTTTGTATTGATTCCACGAAAATCAACATATGGTTACATTTTCATGCTTCCGCTGAGTTGTGTCTTGGAGGTAGTGCTTAAACAATCCTTGGACCGCTTACTTCCACTATGGAGGCGAGTTCGTATCATGTTTTGAGGCCACGTGGTATGGTGTATGGTTGAAGAGTTTCATTTCTAGGCTTAGAGTAGTTGACTCAATTTCTGAGCCATTAAGATTATATTGTGACAACTCAGTGCTTTGTATTTATGGCTAAGAACAACAAAAGTGGTAGTCGTAGTGGCACACGTCGACATTAAGTACTTAGCCATAAGAGAACGTGTTAAGGAAAAGAAAGTGGTCATCGAGCACGCAGTAAGCAAGTTGATGATTCTTGCGATCCTTTGACTAAAGGCGTCTGGCCACCAATGAAATTGAGATCATGTAGAAAAAATGGGAATTTGGTTCCTTTGTAAATGTATATATACAATTAATTAATGAAACTCTTATATATTGTGATATTTTCTCATATTAAAGACCTTAATTTATTTGAGAAAATATATATATTTTATTGGACGAAGAATAAATATAGGATTTATTAAATTAAGTTTAGTTACCACATACGTTATAATACTTGAGAAACCAAATACATTGTAATACATGGAAGATAATACTGCGTTCTTGGGGACTATCGTTATGATTCATGTGTTTTGTTACTCGAGAGAATTTCGCTTAACGTTTGCACGAGTGGAAGAATGTAAATCAAAGTGCGTGCAACGTTAGTAGTGCTGCGTTAGTGGTGGCGGTTCGGTTCGTCGGGCCCACGTCGGGTTTGAACCGAACGAGATTGCTGATGGAAGAACGCCCAATAAAGTATCGGGTCCTCTCACTATTAACTATATAACAATTCAGATACACCATCAATACACAGAGAATAAGTGTGAGAAACTAGTGAAAGCATCGAATATAAATTTCATTGGAATTCCCGTGTAAGTGTTGAAATTTGATCAATGACAGGAGGTATGTTTTCAATCCAATTTTGTTTCTGCTGCATTTAAATTATGAGTTCATATGGTTTTATGAATGTTTCTGAATTGAATTGAGACTCTAACATTATACACATATGAAAACATGTAAAATCTAAAATACAAATATTTAAAGAATATTCATATGCAATTACAAATATGATATCAAAATTAAAATCATAAACTTTAGTGACAAATACCTATTTTTAATTTTTAATTTTCTTTTCATCAAGAATCTTATATCTTTTAAGTATGTATTTATAATAATTCTTGATACGTTAATTTTGAAGGTGAGAAGAAGTGATTCTCATCTCTACTATAATATCTTCCTTTTAGATTTTTTTTATCTTTAATTTGTTCTAATAAATTATTTTTATTTTTATTTCTAATCCTATTAACTTTCAAGAATTACCTTCATACGTGGTTTTGGTCCGAGTCTGACACAAAAACTTATTTTTGAGTTTTGAAGTCGTGTTTCAATCCGATATTATTAAATCTGAAAAAACTTTCCTTTACTTGTTTTTCTTTTTTATCAATTCCTCCTCTAATTTACTAAATATAAATTCAAATTTTAGCAAAAATAAAGATAGAGATAAAAAAGAAAAAGTAATTTTCCCGGTATATATCTTTTACTCAAATCTCACTGGTTATTTAGGGTTTTGACGAACGATCAAAGTCAAAGTTCTGTTATTTGACGTGGACGTGAATGACCGCCATTTATCATACGGAGGCTCAAACTTCGGTAACCCAAGTCTTTTTACTGTTACCAAAACGTCTATTTTTTTCCCCCGAATATTGGGTATTTTTTTTACCAAAACGTCTAGTTTTTCCAGAGAAGGGAACAAAACAAATTAATAACACCTACCTTTTTTTCTATTTTAGGTTGAAAATTTGCGATCATCTTCGTAATTGTATTAATATACACTTTCATACCCTGTATTTACGTGTATATTTCTTCTTCTTTTTCCCCCCATTTTTCTATAAAAATCTGACCTCAGCAATCGTACATTTTTCTGCTTCCTCATCTCGGGGTCTCATAGAAGCTTTGAAGCTCTAATATGTTTCTGATAGAATAGCTGTTTTTTTTTATTTGGCTGTTTGGGGAACGGGGTTTGATTATCATAATTTTCTTCTTCCCCAAACTTAGTCATTCTTTGTTATTTTTTTTCATTTTGATTGTGATAGATTGAAGAGTTTTATAAGCATTCTGGGATTAATTGGGGTATTATCTGAAAGCTTAAACCTTACCTTGAGTTTGGTGCTCAGAGTTGTAGTTGAATCGAAACGCTAGAATATAAATAAGCTCCTTTGTAGGATTTCATTAATTCAAATTAAACCATTTTAAGAGAAATTTTGAGATATTAAATATGACGTTTGGAAACCGAGCAACAAAAAAGGAGAAGGGGTCAAGAGGGAGAAAAGAAGTTGATGAAAATGCTCCTCTGTTGCCTCAAAGACCTGAAGAAGTTGGATTTGATGAGTTTAATGGAGCATCTTTTGCTGGGGCTGTCTTCAATTTATCTACCACAATTGTTGGAGCTGGAATTATGGCTTTGCCTGCAACTATGAAAGTCTTGGGTCTTTTTCTTGGGGTTGCTATGATCATCTTTACGGCATTTTTAACAGATGCTTCAATAGAGTTAATACTTAGGTTTAGCAGAGTTGGAAAGACTGTTACCTATGGAGGGCTTATGGGAGATGCCTTTGGAAGATACGGGAAAATTCTGTTGCAGATTAGTGTTATGATCAATAACATTGGTGTACTCATTGTATACATGATTATTATTGGTAAGATTTCATAGTTCCATGTACAATAAAGGATGCAACGAAGATGCAAAGTTTTATCCTATAATTGTTGTTTTAGGAACTGCTTACTCAATGAAGATCTTTCGTGTGTTGATCTTTTATATGTCTGACCATGTTTTATTGTTTGCTTGAAGGTGATGTGCTATCCGGAACATCTTCTAGTGGAGTTCACCATGCCGGTGTTCTTGAGGGGTGGTTTGGAGTACACTGGTGGAATGGGCGTACCATTGTTCTTGTTGTTACAACACTTGCTATTTTTGCTCCATTGGCAAGTCTTAAGCGAATTGGTGAGTTTTATGCCGTGACTTTAAAGGTTTCCTTGATTGTCATTATTCCATCAGATGTGAACTCTACCTGATTTATGACCTTATATGAGATATTTGTAATAGTATGTGGTTGCTATACGATTATAACCTGCATCTGATTTATAACTAATGCAACTTAGGTACAAAGTAATTAATAGGTTTGGTCATAAAATTTTGCAAGATTGAAGCTACTTATCCTACTTTTATTTTTGCATGGTTATTGTTTCATATTTTAAGAAGTTCTGGTGTTACAATGAGTTATGAACATATGTTATATTGTGACTTTTGAGCGTCGTCTTCCCTGGCTTTTTCATACCTTCTTGTTTCAATTTTGTTGAATTGGAATTTTCAATTCCATACTGTATACACTGAATGATCAAATCGGAATATTGGAGATACTAATTGCAAATATATGGTTGCAGATTCACTGAGATACACGTCTGCCTTATCAGTTGCCCTGGCAGTTGTGTTTCTTGTTATTACCATTGGAATTTCAATAGTTAAGCTAATCAGTGGAGGTGTTATGATGCCCAGACTTGTACCTGATATCACCAACTGGTCGTCATTCTTTCAGCTCTTCACATCAGTACCTGTTTTGGTCACTGCATATATCTGCCATTACAACGGTATGCATATTGTTTACTTACTTTCTTTTTATGTGTAACTTAACTGATCTTGGATGCATGTTACCTGCTTTCTCTTCAACAAGTGTTTGGGAAACTTTTGTCGATGAATATGCAAAACAATCTCATACACTTACACATCCCCATATTTTTCTTTCTATTAAGGTCAACACTGAAATGAGCTAATAGTTTTATGGACCTTAATTGGCAATGATTTTCCTAGCATGTTTTGTGATTTGGGAATTTTCTTATTAGCGTGCAACAGCATGGTATGTATTGGGTTTCAGTCTCCTTTCTTCAAAGTAGTTGCATAACATTGCAAAAGTTCACAACATATTTTGCGCATTTGATACATCATTTTATTTGTCTATACTGGATAATTGAACCATTGTCAAAGATGGAGGTGCCTAACCTTGTTTGAATAAAGAAAAAGAAAATTAGGTAGCCTAATTTTGTTAAATAAAGAAATGTTTGGCATATGAAATGAGAACTTGAAGGCTATAAATATGGCTTCATTTCTTCATTGATAATCATCCCAAAAATAGAGAAAAGCTTGTATGAGAAGTTCTTAAGTGAGAGAATTTTGTGGAAAAATTCTCTTGGGCTTGTAATTGCTCTTGTCTTTTGGGTGTGTGAGAAAATTACTGAGAGTGTGGTTATAATAATTTTCCACATAGTAAATTTTTCTATGGTTGTCTTTTGACAACTAAAGTGGTTTTCTCTAATTTGGAGTTTCCACTATAATTCTTGTGTTGTGTATTATCTATTTCTCTGTTATTTGATATTCTGCTAATTAAGATATTGGGAGGGAGAATTTGTGATTATACCATTTTATCCAAATTTCCTAACACTTTCCTCAAAGTAGTTGCATAACATTGCAAAAGTTCACAACATATTTTGAGCATTTGATACATCATTTTATTTGTCTATACTGGATAATTGAACCATTCACGGAGGACGTTCTTTGTAAACATATTGCCATTGCATGTGTTCAAACCATGAAGTTCATTGAGACTTCGAAAAACAACATAACTTTTAGAGATAGAGGATTTTAAAGGTGTACTATATTAATATTATTTACATGCTTCGAAGTGAGACTGGACTTTATCCAGGTGTCACTCAGCTACTTCAATTAGCCAAAATGTCATGGTCCTATTTAATGGTTATATGATCTTTCACACCTTTTTAGAAGTGCATGCTGCTAATTTTCTTGAGTCATTATGCAGTTCACAACATAGATAATGAACTTGAAGATTCAACACAGATAAAACCTGTGGTGCGAACTTCGCTTGCTATGTGCTCATCTGTCTACATAACAACCAGCATCTTTGGCTTCCTTCTTTTTGGTGATGGAACCCTTGATGATGTACTTGCAAACTTTGATATTGATCTTGGCATTCCATATAGTTCCATTCTAAATGATGCTGTTCGTGTCAGCTATGCTGCCCACCTCATGCTCGTGTTTCCAGTTGTCTTCTATCCATTGCGGCTCAACATGGATGGTCTCCTCTTTCCCTCAGCTAGGGCTCTGGTTCTGGACAATCGGAGATTCACATTGATCACCATGGGGCTCATTGCTACCATCTTCATCGGTGCAAACTTCATATCCAGCATCTGGGATGCTTTCCAATTCACTGGAGCCACTGCTGCAGTCTGCCTTGGTTTCATTTTTCCAGCTGCTATTACTCTTAAGTGAGTATTTTTTTTAAATGCATAATTGGTTGTGCATATTTTTTCCCTTGCACTTCTAAATTTTTCTTTTAAGATTATATTTGGTTGATAGTAATAAGAATACTAATGAGAATGATTCTGTGTATTCATATGTTTGGTTTAACTGTTAATTTATAATAAAATGTAAAATATTTTAATAGTAACAAGAACGTTTATTACTCACATGTCTTTAAAGAATATGCTAAAATGTTTAATTTTATTTATATATTTATATAGTTATTTATTATTTATTTTCATTAAAATTCAAGAAATTAAATTATTTTAATTTTACTTTATTTATAATTTTATAAATTTTATTTTAATATTATAATTATTTTAATTTTACTATTTAAATAAATATAATTTTAATAATATTGTTTCTATTTAATTTCATTTCTATTAATATTACTGTTATTGGTTTCCATTAATAATATTGGTTTCTATTGGGTTTCCATTACGTGAACATGGTTGAATATATTTTGTCCTAGTGGGCTAGAACTTTTACTTGGAAGGCCAAAACTTGTGACCACACATGAAAACTGCCCTTTAAATCTGAACATGATAACTATTAGTGGGTGTGCCAGAAACATGAGAAGTATTAACTTTACTCTTTATAACTTATCCAGTTGGTTAGTTTATTGTGAATTGAATTCAAGCTGATTTTCACTTATTCTTTGGTGATTAGGGATCGACACAACACAGCAACTACAAAGGACAAGACTTTAAGCGTTTTTATGATTGTTCTTGCTGTGTTCTCAAACGTGGTGGCTATTTACAGTGATGCATATGCCTTGTTCAAGAAAAATACATGACCAAGTGTGTGATTATCCGGTCACTTGCCACGTATAGGAGTTTGGAGGTAAGTCTGGTTCTGATCTATAACAAGTAGATCAGTTGGGTAAATCACATTTAATAAACTAGGAAATCAAAGAGACTTCGAAAGAAGTGTTTGAGGAAGGTGCATGTGCAATTAGGATTTGTTGCCTTGCTTGCTGTATATCATTGTATTGCTCTGTACTTTGTTTATTTGTCTAGATGAATCAATGAAAACATAGAAGTGCAAATTTGCATTTAATAATTGATAGGTTCCCTCCCCTTTGTCTTCCTTATTTCGATTCAGTCTTCGGCTCTTTGCTAAGAAGGCTGCAGATGACAGTCACCTGCTTTATATTTCGCAGTTTTTCTTTTGGAAGCGCTTTATATCTCGTGGACGTGAATGTCTGGCAAAGCCTCTCTGTATGTGTTTTGTCTGTTTTATTTAAAATTATTTCATACAAATACTTGAAAAAAGGGCAGGACTTTGTTAAAGAATATGAGATCCAACTGGTGACAACCAACACACCAATCGAAAGTTGGCACCAACAACATATGATAAGGATACTGCTCATTAACACGCTTCCATAATCAAGTGTTTATTTTTAATTATTACAAATTTGTTTTTTTTTGTATAAATAGGTTGTAAACATTCGTTTATTCATATCAATAAATCCATTTCTTACAGACTTGAATCCCCTAAACCTTATAACGTTGTTCCCTTCAATTACTGGAGTATTCAAATCATTCAGCAAGGTTTTGAGTTTCAAACCAAGGAAAGTTATGCTTATTTAAGTCTCGAGTGTTAACTGTTTTAATTTTCAGTTCTATAAAATTTAAAATTAGTTATGTTTGATAAGACATTTTTAATTTAAAATTTTAAAATTTAGTTGTATTTTGATATTCCAAAAAATCAATTTTGAAATGGATGTTTTTCTTGATACTAAAATTTGATTATGAAATTACTTTTTTTTTTCCAAAAAATTTTGAAACCGAAAATTCAATTCTAAAATTAAGAAATTAAAAATCATAAATTGAAATGATAACTAATAATTTCTGTTGTAAGCAATTGAAAAGAAACACACCCGAGTTGCATGATCACCCAAGAACTTATATCAATACCTTGCTGCAATTGAATGTTAAATTTGAGGAATACGAACTTGAGAAAATAAAATAAATTGCTATATAAAAATAAAAATAAAATAAATAAATTCACATGACGTGTAACTTTGAGATGTATCCATAAACGCTGCAACTATGTAATAATAAATTACACTATCAAACTAGAAATAAAGACTACACAACCAATTTACAGAATTCATCCTCAGGCTTTTCGAGTGCTCCATCCATTCAGCCTAGCAGTGGGTAGCCAAACAAAAAATTTAAATGAATTTTAGTATATTAAATATTAAATCTAAAATCTAAAAGTTTGAGATAATAAGTTGTAATTCAACTACATAAATTCATATTAACATGTTGTATTTATAGAATTCAAGTCTTATACAGAGGTTAAATACTATTTTTTAAAAAAAAGTTATATTTTATTCGTTCAAATTAAGAATACAATAATAATTAATTCAATAAAATAAAAATACTTCAAATAAATTTATATTAAAAAATTAGTTTTGTTGTAAAAGTAGAATCAAATAAATTTATATTAAAAAATTAGTTTTGTTGTAAAAGAATAGTATTCATTTTCTAATCCTCAAATATTACAAAAAAAAAATAAGTTATAATTGTTTACAATATAATAAATGAGTAGTATGATACTTTAGTGATTTTACTTTCACAAATTTAATACATTAGTCATATTTCTTAAAAATATGATACTTTAATCGCATTCATTTTGGACGATTTAATTTGCAAGCATAATAACATTATAATTATATTATATTTACAAATAGTAAGTCATGTTATATTTAATTTTTCTATGATTAAATTTAACATGACTGGAAAAATTAAATATAACATATAAGAATAAAACATAAAAATAATAATTGTAAATAATCCATTAAAATTATATCTTAAAAGAATCCTTACATCAATTTAATGTTAATTCTACTATTAAAACGAAATTATATTTCTATTTATTGAATCAAAAACTAAAAATTTATAAAAACATAGCTAATTTTTTTTCCCAAAAAGAAGAAATTTTAAATTAAAAAAACTAAACAAAAGAGAAAACTTTCTAGAGAGAGAAAGATCTCATAAAATTGTGTATTTTACAATGGGGGAGATGATCCTTTTATAGGTAAAAAAAGGCTAAAAATGTGAGAAAATGTTTCAAAATTTGCATATGGATGTGTTTGGACAGGCTGGCACACGTCTGGGGCACAAAAATTGTAACAAACGGGTGTTTGGTACACGCGGGTGAGCTCGAGGCACGGCACGGACGTGTCTTAGTGCATGCGAAAATTAGCTCGGCGTGTGCTGGGTGTGCCAACTGTGCACGATATTTCAACATTTTTTATATTTTTGACTGTTTTAAACCATTTTGTCCAATTTTTTCATCTTTTTGAATTTTCCTAATTTTTTTCTCAATATATGTGTGATGTATTGCCTCCAATATTTTTCTTTGAATCTTTAAGTTATTTTTGAACTAAAATACTTGAAAAACAATAAAAATACATGTGATTTCGAAAAATAAATTTATATAAAAATATGAATTTATTTAATCAATTAAAATATATTAAATCATGGTAATTTTAGTGTTTTTTGAGCATTCGTCACATATCCAGTAGTAGATTTTGAGTTTTTTAAGCCATATATCTAGTATATGTAGTTTGCATCACAATATTCGTCTAATACAGTTGGATATATTGTGTAATACAAACAATAGCTACGTATGTATCTTAAGTATCGTAGTAGTCTTGTGATATCTTTCCAATGATCAGATCTTGGAATGTTGGTATATCTATTTAATTATTTTACTTATAGCGTAAGCTATGACAGATCTTATACAACTCATCAAATATATAAAACTTTCTATCATTTAGAATATTCTAATTGAGATACATTCTCACCTCTATTCTTAGATAGGTGTAGATTTATATCTACCGGTATTCACACAATTTTAGAATTATTATTATTGAATTTCTCAAGTATTTTGTCAACATAATGATATTGACTTAGAATGAGATTTCTTGATATTCTCAATATCTTAATTTTTAGAATTACATCAACGAGTCTCATGTCTTTCATGCCAAACCTTGAATTCAAAATATTCTTAGTGGATTTAATCATTACAATATGTCATTAACGTAAAAACACAAGATGCCATAACCATATTTAGTGTCCTTGATATATACACATTTGTCATATTTACTGATTTTAAATCCATTTGTCCTTATGACATTATCAAAAAATTTATACCACTATTTTGGTGCTTATTTTAGGCCATATAACAACTTCATTAATTTATAGATCTCTCATTCTTGTTCTAGGCTAGAAAAACCTTCAGGTCGTTCCATATAGATTTCTTCATATAACTTTCCATTTAGAAAGGTTATCTTTACATCCATTTGATGTATCATAAGATTTTGCAAAGTTGTGAAGTAATTATCATCCTTATAGGCATTATTCTCATAAGAGGAGAATAAATATCAAAGTAATCAATGTCATGTTGTTGTTTGTATCCCATAATTACAAGCATAACCTTGTACTTTTCAATTGATCCATCTAGTCTAATTTTTTCGTGAAAAGCCACTTGAATCCTAGTATTTTACTACCTAAAGGCAAATCAACTACCGCTCAAGTGGGATTTTGTAGAATAGATTCAATTTCACTATTGATGGCCTTTTTTTATTGAGGACATTCAAGAGAGTTCACAACTTCTTCATAGGTTTGATATTCACATTCTAGCAACACATTAGAAAATCTAGACCATGTGAAATTTCTATCCTAACCCTCTTGCTATGTTTGGGTTCAACCTCAACCTCAACCTTTTGTTCAGATTCTTTGTCTTGACTATCTTCATTCATAATGTTATAAATTAGTTTAGAAGAACTTTATTGCTTTTAATATTTACCTTGAAATACATGTTCAAAGAACGATGCATTCCTTAATTTTATTACCATGTTCTTATGTATGTCTAGGATCTTTGACTCATGTACACAAAAATGATAAGTACTATTGTTATGTGCATATCCAATAAAGATGCAATCTATAATTTTTGGACTTATTTTCATTTTCTTAGGTATAAGTACAACTACTTTAGTAAGACACCTCTACACTCGTAAATATTTATAAGAAGGTATCATTCCTTTAAATAATCTATATAGTGTTTTATGTGTCTTTTTTTGTACCTTTTTTAAAAGGTAGTTAGTTGATAAAATAAATTTTCCTCATAAGTTATATGGTAACCCATAACTTAATAACATTTTTTTCATCATTTCTTTCAAAATAAAATTCTTACATCTAACAACTCATTCTTACATTCACTAACTCCATTTTGCTCACTAAAGTGAATAAGGTATTATGGTTTTGATCGAACACGAATTATGGTCAATAAATACGCAAATATATGTATCACAATAAGTAATATAATGATAAAAAAATATCATTCTCACGAAGATTATGTTATTATAAATTAATTTTTAAACAAAAAAAATAATAATCAATTTTTTTTTGTGTTTTTATATTTTAAAAAAGCAAAATTAAAAGAACTAAAAATAAATAACAATAATTAATTAAATCATATTTGATAATTGAGAAAATATATGAGAAAATATCTAAAAATATTTAATTTCCTAATTTTTTAAATATATGAATCACTAAAATTTTTCCAATATAATTATCAATTAATTATATGATCAATTAAATCTAACTTAACATGTATTTATCTCTCAAGTAAACTACATATCATATATTAATTAACTTAATCACACTCATATGTTAATTAAATTGTACACTACTCATTAATTTCATAAATTATGGATCACATACATAATAATAATACATAGATGCCTAGAAATTATGCATGTTATTTAATCCATACACATAATTAAATAATTTTTTCAAATCTATTTAATTACCTCTATAGATCAATTATTGGCCAAACAATTAATATCATAAAAACTATTTTAACTAATATAATTAAATTAAAATCATAATTGGGGTAAAATATTATATCATCACATTGTGAAAATTGAGTTAATAGATTAATAAATTAATTAGACATAGTTTTGTTCATAAAACTCATATTTTTCATAAAGAAATATATAAAAATTAATAAAGAAAATAACAAAAGAAGAAATACAATAAATCTCTTGAATTATAATACTAATTTTTTTTTAATCTCCACCAAAATTGTATTTTTTTTGAATTTTTCTATATTTTTTCTCTTCTTAACTCCAAAAAACTGATAAAAATTATGTTAATTACTACTAACTAGAATTTATAAGGTGATTAAGGGATTATTTATATAGCTTAGGTAAAATCTAGATCGTTATATCAGTTTCAAATCAAAGGTTGAAATTAAAACAGGCAAAATTAACAATTCTAACTAATGAAAGCGCGACACATGGCACACAAAATTTACTAGGTGAATCAGAGTGAGACGAGTGGTAAGGGAAGAATGGTCTGGTCAACACATGCTGAGTCAACACCACTCGGTGCAACATGATTCGTAATTATGAATAGCGTGGTGCATGGGTGGAATGGCTAGACGAATCAAGTAAAGACGAGTGGCGTATGCGTTGACCAAGCTAGACGAAGTTGGAATGAACGATGTGTTGACATGTGGCATGATGCTGCATCACACTACACATGCGATGATTTACAATTAGGCATCTCTTCTTGCGTGGCATCAACGTGACTTGCTCTATCAACTCCTCTGCTTACGTGTCATCCACATGCTAGTTTCTGATTGGTATTCCTTAAAAAATCATAAAAATCCATAAAAGTTGAAGACAAATCCTAAAAATTCTATATTCACCCATTTTCACTAAAAAGTTTATATTTTATTATTTTTAACTCTAAAATAGTATTTATTGAATAAAATAAGTAAATATTAAGGAGAAAAGTGCATTGATGACTCTACTTTCATATAGTCATTAGGTTTCATGTATAATTTTGTATCATGTACAAAATTCACTAAATAGTATTTCATACTTACCACTACGATCATTGGGTAGTACATTGATTTTCCTATTGAGTTGATTCTTAATTTCTGTTTTATAAAGAATAATTTTTTCTATAAATTCATCTTTGTTTTTAAGCAAATACACATAGCAATATTTCAGGTTATCATTAACAAATGTAATAAAATAATTACTAACATCTCTTGTTTGAAGAAATTTCAAATCACATAGATTATTATGTATTGAATCAAGGGCTTTAGTGTTGCTTTCAATCAAATAGAATGATAACCTGATCATTTTTACCTCAATACAAGTCTCATACTTATGTTTAAAATTAATTTAAAAAATGGGTATATAATGCAAGTTAATTAATCTATGCAATGTATCATAATTAATGAGACCTAATATACCAGGCCAAAAATTGAAAGACTAAGTAAGTAAGTAGAATAATTAACTTTATTCATTTTCTTAAGCATTACAGTTGTAATATTTAGATTAAAAATCTCATTACACACATACCCATTAGAGATTATCTTATGTACTACTCTTCCTTACCCTTAAGCAATATAAGTAGTAGAGTTTTTCATAAACAACTTCTCCATATCCTTGACAGGCTCGAAGGTAATAAATAGCTCATTATTTGAGCAAATATTTCAAGTTGTACCAATATCAATCCACCACTTCTTTGGATTTGATCCCACTAAGTTCGCCTCAGATACAACTGCACACATGTTTGAATGCTGTTGTCAACCATGTTTGCCTTATGATTCCCGTTTCCCTTTAGAAACTTATAGTTAGAGACTTTTTGTCCTATCCTCTGATATTTAAAGTAAATTTCTTTGAAACTTGACTTCTTAAAAATTTCTTCTTTGGGCCCCAACTAAGACCTTTTTATCCAGTTTTATCCCGTTATTGCCTTTACTCTTGTACTTATTATGCTTGGAGCTTTGACCATGTTCCATTACATTAGCCTTTAGTGTTGATGGTTTATACCTTTTTTAGAAGAAGCCTTGTTGTCTTCTTCCACTTTAATCTTATAATCAAGTCATTCAAAGATACTTCAATTCGCTTATGCTTAAGGTAGACTTTGAACTTTATGCATTAAGATGAAAACTTTTCAATAATAACTTCAACTTAAAAAGTCTCACTTAATACCATCATTTCATCATGCATATTTTTTAAGATATATTAGAGTTCATATACATATTGTTTTAGAATCCACCGTCTTATAATCAAGAAAGCTAGCAATTAAAAAAATTTTGCCACTGGTATTTTCATTTCATACTCCCGATCCAATGACTCCCACAAGTTTTTAGTCCTATTCTCCTTATTGTACTCATTGTATAAAGAAACAGTTAGGTTGTTCAGAACATAATTCCAATATAGGTAATTAGAATGCTTTTATACTTTAATAACATTAGTAAATTGCTTACTCACCCTCCGGTTGATTGGAAGCTTCTTCATTAAATAATCTTTTCAGATTCAAGGTGATAAAATCGAATATAATCCTACTCCTTTATACGTTGAAGTTTAAGCCATTAATTTTTTTTAATTTAGATGTCATATTATGGTTCAAAAGAACTGATATCAATAACAATGGAGTAACTCTATGAACCACAATATGTTTTATCACTTGGTTCATATTAGAACCCCTCGAAGAATAATAAACAATATTCATAGCTCTCAGATTGGAGCGTAAAAGTGGTCATTTGAGAAATTTTTTTTGTTTTTTTTCTAAAAGATACACTATTAATAACAAAGTCTTAAAACCACAAATATTATGCAAGAGGTTATTTCATAAAGAAACACAATTACTTATTGTAACAAGTAGCTATAAAAACATACAGCTTTAAAACATTTGCTAGATAAAAATATAAACAGTAATTTAAATTTTTTACTGATAAAAGTGTTGTAAAGTTAATTAAGATTAATGATGTAGATAAAAAATGTAGTAAGAGGAAAAAAAGAATTGTGACGAGAACAAATAAAAAGATATAAATGACAAACAATAAAAAATTAGCAAACAAGAAATAACTAATCAACAAAGAAATAAATTAATAAGCTGATAAAAAACTGCAGCAAATTAATAAAGCATTAAATGAATCGAGCACTAAAAGGCTTGTCACAAGAAGAACTGCGAATAAATCATTGAAAGGAAAAAAAATTATTAGTAAAGACATAACTCCAGATTTAAAAATAGAAAAAAAAAACTATTTTTCCTTTCCTTTTCTTTCTCTGCTTTAAGTTTCTCTCCTTTTCTGTGTTACTCTTCCTCTATGTATAAGGATATAAAAATGTTTCTACTAGCAAAGGCAATAAAGGAGTTACAAGTAAAGAAACTGAAGCCCAAACGGGCAGAAGCAATTTAATAAAAAATAAATAGTAAAACGATAAAAACCAGTTGAAAAAAATGAGAAATTGAAACCCAAACGGGCGGAGACAATTTAATAAAAAATAAATGGTAAACATTTTTTTTTCATTGGAAAATTTTCCAACAACTAGCAAGTGTCCAAAATCCAAGGCCTAACGCTTTGGGAACCATTCATTGCATAATAAAGGTGAGAGACAGGCAAAGAGGTCATTAACGCTTTTCAACTCACCTCGAGAGTGCCATAAACACAGAAGCTAGTCCATCCAATGATTTTTCCCGACACCATATTGAGATATTTGCTGCAATTGAACAAGTTTTTTGGTACTGCTGTTGGAGTAGTACAACAAGATCCTTGCTAAGCTGCAAACATAGCCAAGGAAGTAATCCTTTGATGTGCATTAAGAGTCTTGTCTATGCATCTCCAAATATAGTAACATAAAAATGCACTTTGATATGAGAAGGGACCTTAATAGAAACACCATGACTCACAGAAGACATGAGTCATTTAAGCACAAGAGGCTGCACTACTTCAAATGTAGGCAAATGCCCCTCGGATGGTGACAAGTCATAACCACTCCTAGATTCCAACCTTTGGAAGTCTCCAGTGTCACCACAAGTATCAAGCTCATCTCTGTGCATGCTTGAAAGAAGCAAAATCTCTATTGTCTTGTCATGGAATGATAAACGTTTAATCACACTGTTATAAATTAATATTAGTGGAATCAAAATTCGGGTCCAATTTGATTGCACAATTATATAATTATGGTTAATCTATTCTACTAACGACGATGCATCGAGAAAAAAATCTAATAATAATCAAATGAAGATACAAACATCAATCTTCAATGAACTTCACATAATATACCAAAAACTTAGATACATTCAAAAAATATCTCTATATAATTTATTGGTAATATATAGTAAAATAAATTAACAAATTTGTTATTTAATTAAATATTATCATACAAATTTACAATTTCAATTTCTATTTTCAATTTATTGAATCAATATCAGATTAAGACAAAATATCGTGCTCGCTGGCCAAGAGATTGGATCGAAACAACAAAGGTCGAAAAGTCAATAGTAACAGATGGAAGAGAGTCGATTCATCAAGAAATTATTCATTTTTCGATAACGAAGAACGAAGTTGGATAGCTGAATTTTTTGTTCTTCTTTGTTCCTTCTATTTGTATTTACGCTCCTGCTTTTGTTCTCTCATTCGGCAACTCTCTCTTCATCTATTCTATTTGGTAGACAACATATAGACTCAAATAGACAACATATAGACTGAGGGTTTAATAGTTATATGAATTTTGGGCCTAAATTTGTTTTGAGCCAATATTTAACAAATCTCTATATTGGCTCAAAATAGAAAACAAATTCTTTAAATAAGAAATTTTTCAAATTATCAAATAATCGTCGTCCAAAACCCCAAAGGGTGATCATCTACTACAAACACCAATCAAGTCCAAACAATACTTGAACTTGTTAAATGGAACTGATTTGTTTAACATATCAATTGGATTCTCTGTAGTGACTATCTTATTGACAACAATAGCACCCTAAGACACAATGTCATGAACAAAATAATATCTAACATTAATATGTTTGGTTCTTTCATGATACATAATATTCTTATGTCAAGTGTATCGCACTCTAATTATAATAAAATATAATAGAAGTATACTGCTATAAACCTAAATCACAAACAAAACCTCTAAACCAAATGAATTTTTTCACTACTTCTACTATTATCATATATTATGCCTTTGTAGTAGACAAAGTACTTATAGACTGAAATTTTTTTAACTAACGAAATAATGAGAAAAAGTGAAGACATAACATGTTAGATATCTAATTCTATCCAAATTATCAAGATAATCAAAGTATACATAACCAATAACACTGTAACTAATATTAGAACTTTTATCATATAACAAACAAAATTTAAATGTGTCTATCAATGATATATGATAGAAGTTCTAATACTAATTGTAGTGTTATCGAAAACTTCTCAAATATTTAGTTGTTTTCTCACCTTGAAGATAAAAAGTAAGGGATCCATTTACCAAATGGTGAATATTTTTATTTTTATTATATTCTCGTTTATTTACGGATTTAGAATGTTTGGCATATGTATTTAGGGGTGTGTGGGATGTAAGTAGCATATTTTTAACCCGCAACCTTTCTGTCCCATTAAGAAACAGGCCAATATTAAGTTTACTAATGAACAGTTGGGCCCAGATATCCACCGACCCTGATCTGTTGGCAATACGTTATCTCCTCCTCTTCCTTCAGTGAAGTCTCTGTGGCTCTGTCTGCGTTGTGCAGTTACGATGACGACCGCCATGGGTCCTCCACCTTCCAGAAACCCTAAACCTCCCTCAGCAGACTCCAATGCCCCAGTAGAACCCATCAGTTCTTCTTCATCACCATCACCATCACCATCACCATCTTCTCCTGCACTTCCATCTTCTCCTCCACTTCTTCCTCCTTCTGAAGAAGATTCAATGGTAATCCCTATGGGTCCTCCTCCTGAACAATATTCAGTGGTAATCACTATGGGTTCTCCTTCTTCTGAAGAAGATTCAATGGTAATCCCTATCGATCCTCCTCCAGAATCTGAAAACTCCGCTTCCAAGGAACAACCCCAGCCAAATTCCAACAATACCAATGATGCAGAACCTGCTGAATGTGGTGCGAAGGAGACCTCGGAACAATCGCTAAGCTTGGTGGTTCCCTATTCGAAACCACCATGGGGTGGAGCTCCCTGCCACCATTTCTGCCTCGAGATTCTCAAGGACGGTTGCATTATTGATAAATTTGATGTGTAAGTCTAATTTGTCTCCGCTTTACAATTTAAGTAATTGGTATATGTGGATTTATTGGGTTGTTCATTTTGCTTGTGAATCGAATTGAATTCAGATACGAAAAGGGAGCTTACATGTTTGGACGTGTTGATCTATGTGACTTTGTACTTGAGCATCCAACCATTTCTCGTTTTCATGCTGGTACCATCCGATTCTGACCTTTCTCACCTCATTCCCTTTTTTTGGGCATTTACGGTGGTATTAACTTGTTTTTTTGCTCCTTGCCAGTTCTGCAGTTTAAAAGAAGTGGAGACGCTTACATTTATGATGTTGGCAGCACTCATGGAACTTTCGTTAACAAGAACCAGGTAGCACTTTGCATCTTATCCTTTCCGTGTAGTATCATTTATTTTTACCACGTGCTAGATATTATATCTCAATTGTATTTGTACCAAATCTTGGACTTGTGTCCTAAAGTTTTATTTTAGTTATCATTTTTTATTTCTTTTTCAAATTGTCTATGCAGATGCAGATCACACTACATTTATGAGTGTGCTCTATTACCTTCGGATCTATAATTTTATGCATTGTGTCTAAAATTTCAAGTGTCTTTCGTTTTGGGCTATAATTTGGAACGTATTGTTAGGCACTAGTACTTGAGCAATTTGGTAGATAATAATTTTCTCTACCTGGGTTCATGTAAAGTTGAATATAGCCTTCCCCTAATTCCAAAACACAACAATAGACTTGCAACTATAGTATAGGAAAAAGCTTCTCTTTGATAGCGGTCATAGGGGGGTTCAGAAAGGATTTGATCGTAGATAGAGACTTAAACCTATGCGGGGTAGGGGCGGATGTAGCCAAGTGGATCAAGGTAGTGGATTGTGAATCCACCACGAGCAGGTTCAATCCCCGTCGTTTGCCCATCAATAAATGGACCATTTGTTACGGAAACACAAGAAAAACCTAGAAATCCTTTTTTTCTGCAAGTCATCTCGAGGCTTTCAAATGCATCCAAGCAATTGGTATCCGATTGAAACATAGAAACCATAGATTCGCAGTTGGTGAATAAGGATATAAATTTGTCAGTCTTGAATCTGCTACTTGGTGGGAAGGGGATTTAGGAGAAGGTCAAGCCACTGATCCACAGGTCTTTGTGATATTAAATTGAAGTCTGTTCACTTTTGGAGTCATTTAGGCTGTATTTGAGGGGGGGCATTGTTCTTATCTGCTTGGTGTCTTCAAGTTCATGCCTAATGTAATAGCATATGAGAATTGAGCGTCTCTGTGCATTCTGAAATTTGTCCTTCTTAGAAAGGTGCAATTTCTAAAGATTGCACTTCCTTTTGGCCCATTTGCAACTACGGATTTGGATTTTCTTTAATTGAGTTTAGATGCTTCATGGTTGGGAATTCCTTCTATCAATGCATTTTCTTTTTATTTGAGAGATAGAAACAATAGAATTGCAGTATCTCTACTTGCTGTTCAGTAATATAAAGATGATAAAACATAAGACAGAACTTCCTTTTTCTACTGCAGTATTGAATTATCAGTTATCATATCTGATAGGTCAATCATGGAATTTTTTTTACTTGCAGGAGGGCACATAGTCACGTACATTATATATTTTCTTGGTAACAATTTAGAAAATAAACAATATGTCCCACTACTTTGGCTCTTTCATTTCCATATACATGTCTAATCTCCCAAAAATTAGTAGGAAGAATCTTACTACTTGGTGAAATTATCTATATTTTCTGAGGATTTTTTTTCCTTCTAAATATTGCTTTAGCATCCTTTCAGTGTCAAGTAATAGCTCTTCGATAAGTCTTTTTGTGTTTCCACTATTGTAAGATTGTGATAACATTATACCATTTTGCTTACCAGTTAGTTACTCTTACCTTGTCTACCTTGCCAATAGGTGCAGAAAAAAACTTATGTGGACTTACGTGTTGGTGATGTCATTCGGTTTGGACAGTGAGTATATTTGTTTTCTCTAATTTTACTTTATGTTTTATATTGTTTCTTATGTTTTAGAGTGTTATATGCTAAGATTGTTAAGCAACCCATCGAATATCTGCTTGCCCTTGAAAAATAGGATAATGGCTGAACATAACTGGAAAAAGTTATTAAGAAGCAAATAATTGTATTCTTGACGTCTGACCACAACTTGTAAACTTAATAATTTAAATGATTCTCCTATAAAAAACTAAGCTATTACTATTTGATGATGGGACATATACTTTTGAATTTAAGACAGAGGCATCTCCATTTAATTACTTTGCGATATTTTGAATTTATGGGGAGACAAGGGATCTTGTCCCTTTTTTTAACTTGATAAAGGCCTAATCTATACTGGGGTTTTGGTGAAGGGGATTTCTAAAGCATGGGGGTAAATGTGCTGTAGGCCATTACCAAGACTCATGCCCACGCCCTTTAACATGGACTACCACACATTTACTGCTACATTACTGGGTTATGAGCATCTTGCCCTGTATTTATTTTATCAACTTTTTAATTTTGTTTCTGAATTTATATTTCTCATCTGGTGGTACAGGTCAACTCGTTTGTATATTCTCCAGGGACCATCTGAATTAATGCCATTGGTAAGACTCAATTTCTTCAGTTTTCTAATTATAGGCTAACATTCCCTTTTATTTTATTACTTCAAAGTTTTTATGCAAATGAAGGTGTGCTTTACATTTCAACAGAACAAACGCATTGATATATATCAAGTACTAATACGAGTGGTAATGTATTAAATTTGTTTACCAAGTTCAGTAAACTTGCCTCCTTCCATAATATTAGAGATATTTCTAGAGCTTCATTTTCTCTTAACATTTGAGTGGAACTGCACATAGTCAAACAACTTTCTGTTTTTGCATTTGACTTGCCTAGCTAAACTTCATTTTCTCTTCTAACAATTTTAATTTTTTAGATCCAAGTGGAGAATATTTTTCTTTTTGATTTTTATGGAGAGAGTTGTACATCTTAGGTGGTTTACTCTGTAAGCACCTTCAATTCAATCTTCAATTGTCTTTTTAATGATAGAGTTTCTATTTCAGAGAAGATATTAAATTAAAGGTTGGTTCATTGACTGGTACTTGTTCTTATGCCATAACTGACTCGAACAGATGATGATAATACTCCACAGTTGCTCTGCCTGTTAGAATTTTTTTTGTGCACTTGCTGCTATACATGTTTCCATTGCATTCAATTGAAACATCATCTGGGAAATTATTATTACATAGTATAATTTTGATTGTTGATTTTCTTCATTTGATGTACTTATCTGATATTTAGTTCAGGTACTTTAAGTAATTTGGTTCTGTACTGTAGGAAACTGGCTTGAAAAATACAAGAAATGCCAAGATTTGCCAAGAAATACGAGATCGGGAAGCTTCCCTTCAACGAGCAAGAAGGGAAGCATCTCTTGCTGATGGTATTTCGTGGGGCATGGGAGAGGATGCTATCGAAGAAACTGAGGTTTGTGAGGCTTCTACTGCTAGTGATTTCTAGATGCAAGTTCTCTCTGAATTACATTATCTATCATACTTCTATTTGTTTTTCCACTATTTGATTCCTTCCATTTGTCACTGTGATGTATGTTTTGGGTATTTAGGATGATGGTGATGAAGTTACTTGGCAAATTTACAAAGGACAACTAACAGACAAGCAGCTAAAAACACGTGATAAAGTAATTAAAAGATTGGAAAAGGCAAGTGCTCTTATTTCTTATATTAATGCTTTATTTGGATGAAATTATTATAGGCTATCAAAATATATTTTCCTCTTATTAGGACAATTTTTTTTCCCTTCAATTATATTTCTGTCCCCTGAGGAATCAGAATTCATGGTCTTGTGACTTTCACTTTAACTTTGGATTGATGAGAACCTTGTATGAAATAATGAGTCGAGAAGTTGAGGAAAATTTGTATAGCTTAATCTTTTCATTTAGCTAGGATGTTGGAATTGAAAGAAATGGTTGCTATTTTCTGCAGCTCAAGAATATTATCTTCACAAACTTTGTAGACTTGCAATAGATCTTTTTTCTGCATTGCTCTTCCCGTTTATGCTGCTTTGCTGATGCATAACTTTTCCACTTTTAGATTGGTCATATGAAGAAGGAAATAGACGTTATTCGGGCTAAAGACATATCTCAAGGTGGCTTGACACAAGGGCAACAAACACAAATTGCTCGGAATGAACAAAGAATGGCACAGGTATGTTTTGATACATAGAAGTGCTTGATTTGCACTCCTGTGACTGGGAGCATAATTGACTTGGTGGAAATCTTTATCTATGAATAGCTTGCAGAAGAACTTGAAAATTTGGAAGAGACACTAAATGATAGTATCCGAGAAAGTATTGGAGCACGTACTGGAAGGATACAACATGGTAATAAGAAAGGAGCTGTAGAAGACGGTGTGGAATTTTTGAGGTATCTTATCTGGATACATGAAAACCAGTAACTGCTTTGACTTTCACTGGTTTTGTTACAGAATGTTCACCTTAACTTTAGATTGATGAGAACATTGCATGAAATAATGAGTCGAGAAGTTGATAAAAATGTGTTTAGCTTAATCTTTCACTGATCCCAAATGTAACCTTAATTCCTCTGATCAGTTGTTGATTTGTTGACTAGTAAAAGATTTTGTTTGTAATACATGTAACATTCATCATTTTCAGTGATGATGACGATGAGTTTTATGACCGAACAAAGAAAAAGCTTCCAAGTAAAAAGGGTGGTGAAAACCAATCAGTTGAAACTTCTGATACTCTTCTTGATAAGAAAGATGCAATCTTGAAAGAAATAGAAGAAAATAAAGAGTTGCTTGAGATTGAGAAGAGCAAAATGGCATCTGGGACTACAAAAGATAATGAAGTTGGAGATGCTCTTGATGCTTACATGTCAGGACTGTCCTCTCAGCTAGGTGAGGAATGTTGTGCCAAGTATTAATTGCCTCATATGCTTTATGCTTTATGAAGGAGCAAATTACGTCAGGAGTTATCCTATACTTTTAATCTCTTTTCTTTGGTTGGTGTTTTGAGTGCAACTACATTTGCCAAGGAGAGAAAACATTGAAGGTCTTAGTACTATGGATAAATAATGTATCTGGGATGCTCGCTTACTTCCATAATTTGTTGGTTTATCTTGGTCCTGAGCAATTTGATGCTAAAATGCATGCTTTTTACATGCACTTGCAAATTTTAGAATACTTGGAGGTAGATTTCTGTTGTCATTTTTTCATAACCAGGCCATAAGATTTTTTGTTACAATCATGTGCATGTGATGTTGCATATTTCTTATTGGCATCTCTTGTGTCCATAGTTGATGTTCACTTGGGAACATTCCATGCCAGTGTTTATGTTATTGGTTTCTTTTTTTCCTTGCCAGTGCTTGATAAAACTGAGAAGCTCCAGAAGGAATTATCAGCTCTCCAGACTGAACTGGACCGTATATCGTACCTTCTGAAGATTGCTGACCCAACTGGTGAAGCTGCTAAGAAAAGGGATTTAAAGATTGCCGAACCAACAGGGGAAGCTGCTAGGAAAACGGATTTGAAAACAGAATTGAATTCTAACAAAGCTATAATTCCTGCTGCTGCTATGAAGAAGCAAGCTTTCATGGAGCCAAAGGGATGCAGTGGAACTGGAGAAGCAAATGGCATCATACAGAAAGAGAGCACCAAAGATACAACTGTGAAATTAAGCCACAAGTCTGAAGCTGGTGAAATTTTCCAAGATAAAGCAGAGGGAAAAACCGTTTATACTGTCACAAAGCCACAGTGGCTTGGAGCTGTAGGGGACAGAGAAACAGAAGAGAGTTCTCAGCAAGCAGCACCTTTGGATATGCATGACTCAGGTGAATTTGTTGACTATAAAGACAGAAAAAAGATTTTAGCTGACAATAATGATGCACAAGTTAAATTGGAATCTGAGATTGAAAATGCTGCCCCGGGTCTGATTATAAGGAAGCGGAAGGAAGTTCATCAATGTGAAGAGAGCGAGAATGGAGCCTATAAGGAGACGACATCTTCCTCCACGACAGCTGAGTTTATGGCAGAAGATGCTGTAGCTCTACTGTTAAAACATAAAAAGGGATATTATGCACCGGATGTAGAGAATAATACCGAGAGCCGAGAGTTTATGAGAACACACAAACCGAACAAGGATAAAAAGCCCAAACGAGTTTTAGGTCCAGAGAAACCATCATTTCTTGATGGTAATACAGATAGCGAAACGTGGATACCACCGGAAGGTTAGCCATTTTAATTTCCAGGGGCATTTGCATGGTCATTGAGTCATTAATGCTTTTGTATGCTTGTGGATAATTTAAGGAGATTCTCAAGTAATTTTCTAATTTTATATTTGATTAATTTATCTGTGTTTCTTGCAGGACAAACCGGTGATGGAAGGACAACTTTAAATGATCGTTTAGGTTACTAAATTGAAATTATCTGGTTTTCAAGAAGAAAAACTTATACTGGAGATGCTTTTGCTAGTGGCTACGGCAACCATAAAACTACTCGAGTAACCATTTGTACATTTTTGTATAATTATTATGTGCATGTGCACCAAGTTTGTTTCTTGATGGACTAAAACCGGAGGTTAAGCAGATTATGTGCATGTGCACCAAGTTTGTTTCTTGATGGACTAAAACCGGAGGTTAATCTGCTGGCAAATCAATCATCATTTGTACTCCAGCAATCCTTTTTATCTGAAAATTTCATAATCTGTTGGGTTATAATCTTTTCCATTTGATAAAAAGTTCTACAGTAGTAACAGTACCCCAAAACTATTCGTTACAATTATCTCAGGAGGAGCAAGGAACAAAATAAAGCCACATTACTAAAACCAATATTTCCCGGATAATTTACATATTTAGCCAATATTTATTGATAGCATTTACAAAAAGAATATAGACAATGCAGCAAGCCATAACTTGGATTCTTGTCCTGCCAAAAGTATGTCTCTGGTGGCAAATTTTGGCCACGACCAACACATACTTTGGGCAGCTTTAGCAACTGCTATCCACCACTCTCGAATCAATAAACTGTAAGTTACCATTCTCTGTCATGATTCATGAACTATATAGCGTCATTGCTTTTATGTATCTTAAGCTTTCTCTATAGAAGCATACATTTCTTACCATCATCAGATGAAGTTCACTCTACATATGCTGCTCACGCTTAAGACCTGCAATGTTAACTTCTGCTGTAAAGGGCATTGTAGGACCCGAGCTCCAACGAGAAAGGAGTAAATAGAACCATAACTTGTAGTGGACTTTCTTATATCTCTGAAGTAATCATGATTCTCTTCTCTGCTCTATTGTCCTTGACTTGAGGACGAACTAACTGAATTGAGCATCAACAGAGGCATACGAGTATGATATGCAGCCAGACAACGTCCAATGTTAGTTGAAAAAATAAGGTGACTCTAAGACCTCCTTTAGATCAAAGTCTCCCCGTTCTGGCAAGGGCGGAAAAATCAATGCAGGAAATGACCGCTGAAAGCTCTCCAACAACTGGAAGAAAGATGACGTGAAAAAATAATAATAATAAAAATCAGAAGATTGATTAGAACTAATGGCATGAGAATATAGTTTGACCTATTTACATATAGCACAATTAGCGATAAATAAATAAAAAAAGAAAAAAGTAAAGTTATTTCATTTCGACAAAAGACCCACGTCCAAATTCCATAACTTAGAGTCCGCAATCCCGATTATTATTTTCCTGCCCTCAAAGGGAAAGGTCCTTCACTGTTTGGCCGGTTGTGGGCGAGGAGGGATTCAAACTCCCGACACCATGCTTCATAACCACATGCTCTAATCCTTGAGCAGTATTTGTCAGAACCAAAAAAAAATATTGCATATTTGATCTTCAAATAGCATCTGACTGCACGAGAAATTTAAAGAAGAAATCATACATTCTCTAGTATTGGAGTCTCATATAGTTCAACAAACTGTTCCCGAAGTATCTGGCTCATTTCATCCACGTCACATGCATGTGTCCAATATGAATCATGAACTCCTGTATCAAATCCAGTACGTGGTTAGTTGTGATAAAAAAAGAAGGCAACAAATTAGAAGGCAACAAGTTGAAACCTGCAAAAGCTAATGTGATAAAAAAAGAAGGCAATATATTAGAAGGCAACAAGTTGAAACCTGCAAAAGCTAAGCCTGCCCTTTTGCAGGCTACTGCTGTCATCATCATATGAGACGCATCAAGGGAATGAACAAAATTGGGAGGAAAAGATGTTTGCTGCTTCTTGACCATGACCTAATACATTTGGTGGTTTATGTCAGCTTTGTCACTTAAAAAAATTATTATTGTCAAACTTAGGACATAGACGCATTCATCAATAAGCACACAAAACTGAGAGTGAGATGATGCGCGCAAGTCAAACTTTAAAGGTCACTGGGTTCTTTTTCCTATGGCTTCCTTCTTTGATTTATCATTTTCCAAGAGAAATTTCACGCTGCCAATAATCTTGTGCATGAACTCCAACTTCAAATATAATTATAAAATCCAAAAATAACAGACAATGTGGGCTTTTTTATTACGTCCCCTGAATTAATGAGATGGTAGGCAATCTTAAACAGGTCAAGTTTGAAGGGAAATTGATTAAATATAGATTGACAGCACCTACATATGTTTTTATTAAAACTCAAGATATAAGATATAAAAAGTTAGATGGCTCGTTTACTTAAACTTTTTAGAAGAATAGGTCGTTAACAATTTTCTGATAGGTTTAAATCTCTGTAACTACAATAATCTCTGTATGATTAATGTTGAATCTTTGAGCCTTTTCACCTTTCCTTTATATTGTTTATCATCAAAGCCTTCAAATATATCAACTTAGCTCACATATGAGATCCCATCAAGTGAGGGGCAATGTTATAGCAAAATATAAGATACCTCCTATTAGTTTAAGATTTTAGAAAAATTGATTACCAGCAAACTTCTAACATAAGAATTAAGTTTGGAATGGAAAAAGTTTTCAATATTTTCATTAACTATAATAGGGTACTTATACATATATATTTATCCTAATTAAGGAAGGATGATAAATACATATTTCTAGAATAGATGTATCATTCCAACTCTCTCCTTCAAGTTGTAGCATAGATATCACACATGCTTAATTTGGATATTGATGCAAAGAAGGAACTTCCTGTAATAGTTAATTGACCAACACTTTTAATGTATGGAGCTTTAATAACGCCAATATCCAAATTATCTTTAATATAGTTTCAGTCAAGTTCAACGTGCTTAGTTCAATCATGTTATACTGGATTATTCGCAATCTCAATTGATGCAATATTATCATAAAATAAAGTCTGACTTCTTAGGACCAAAACCAAGCTCACTAAACAAATCTTTAACCAAGAAATCTCTGTAATATCATGATGAAGAGTGCAGTAATCGTCCTGTGTCCTAGACAACCATACCACGTGTTTTTTATTCCTCCAATAAATGTAAGGTATCCTAAAGTAGACTTTTTATCTATTTAGGAACCCACAAAAGGACTTCAAATAGGCCAAAATCTGGTTCATAGATTCCATGTGCCCGTCAATCAGATTATGCATAGACTTACTACACTCACAACATAAGATAAATAAGGTCGAGAGGTATGAGTCAAGTAAATCAATTTTCTTACTAATCTTTAATCTCTCCTTATTAGTTAGAGTCTAATCAAGATAAATAGCTAAACAATGATTTAGTTCAATAGATATGTCTACAGGAGTGCAAGCAGAATTATCAATTTTAGTCAAGAGATTTAATATATATTTTCATTAAGAGAGAGAGTCATTACTTAGATTTAGAAACTTTAATACCTAAGAAATATTTAAGATTTCCTTCATCCTACATTTCAAATTTTTGGCAAGTAACTACGTAATCTTTCTATCTCACCAATATTACTATATGTAACGATCGTATCATCAACATAAACTAAAAATAAGGTAATATCATCACCAATTCTTTTATAAAAAAGAGTGATCTGCCTGGGCATGTTTAAAACTATATCCCTTCATTGACCGGCTCAACTTACCAAACAATGCCTTGGGTAAGTCTTTCAACCCGTACAAAGTTTTCTTCAACCTACACAACTTTCCATCTTCAGTTGAGAACTCAGGAGGAGGATCCATATACACCTCATTTAACAGATCTTCATAGAAAAATGCATTCTTTACATCAAATTAAAGTAATGACCAGTCTAGATTCACAACAATAGAAAGTATAACTCGAACAGTAGTCATCTTGACACCGGAGCAAATGTTTCGTGATAGGCAATCCCATAAGCTTGAGCATATCCCTTAGCCATTATTCTAGTCTTATTCCTCTCATGTTCCATTGGAATGAAACTTGACAGTAAATACCCACGTACAACCCACAGTTTTTTTACCTTTTGGTAATCGACCAACTCCTAAATAATGTTCTTATAGAGGGCATTCATTTCTTCTAACATAGTTGTTTTCCACTTCGGATCTTGAAGAGCCTCCCGAATATGACTCGGGATAGGTACAGAAGAAATCTGAAGTGCAAAAGCTAAATGAGTTTTATACAAACGGTGATAAAAAATAAAATCAGATATGGAATGAACAATATTAGATGAAGGTTTAGAGAAATCCAATTCATCAAGTTGTTTACACGTTCTAAGAGGATATCTCCTATCTTGATCATTATCAAGTGGATTTAAGATAGTAGGTGCAGACATTATAGGATAAGAAGGTATGTTAAAAGTAGAGATGTTATTAGTAAAAGATAAAGGATGAACATGTACTTGATCTTCAATCTCGAAAGATTCATTTGAAAGCATGGTAGTATCAAGAGGAGTATCTGAGTTAGAAGATAAGACCATAACAGTAACGTCCTTATTTCTCCTACCAAATTACAAGTGGAACATATGAGGTGACCCTAACTCACTAGTTGGCTTTTCTTTTTAAGGTTCGGTTTCTCCCAAAGGAAAAGAGTCCTCTTCACCAGAAATCAAAAGAGGAGCTAAAGAGACATCATAGGAAAAATAAGACTCGTGTCACAAAACTAAACATCCATGGACAAAATATTTATGGGTAGGTGGATGGAATCATTTATACCATTTTTGTGTGTTAGAATACCCTCTAAAAAAAATTTAAAAGATGTGGATCGAATTTGTCTTGATAAAGTGTATGAACATGAACATAACAAACACAATCAAACACCTTAGGATAGATATTAAATGCAGAGGATAAAGTGTGAAAAAGAGATAATTTCATTAAAGGAATCTGATAGTCAAGAATACTAGCAAGCATTCGGTTTACGAGGAAAGCAGCAATCATGACAACCTCAGCCCATAAACGCTTAAGGAACAAACATAATAAAGCATAGGACACATGTCACCTCATGAAGGTGATGGTGCTTATGCTCTACTACACCATTTTGTTGTAGTATATAAGTACAAGTTATCTAATGAATGATGCCATGATTTAAAAAAAAGAGATTGATTCACGAATTCATGATCATTATTAGATTAAAAAACCTTAAATGATACATGAAACTGTTGTGACAATCATGTTGTAAAATTCAAGAATAACATGAATACCATCACCCTAGATTTTAACAAATAGATCTAAGTAACTCAAATGTAATCATCAATAAAGAAAACAAAATACTTATGACCAGAGGTAGTAAGAGTAGAAAAAGAACACCACATATAAGTATAGACACAAGCAAATGGAATAGAATTTTATTAGAGATAATTTTGAAGGTAGCCTGATTATTTTTGGCAGAGATGCATTGTTTACAAAATAAACTGAAAATATAAATATTAGAAAAAAGTTTAAGAAACAAACGTTCCAAATAAGCGACAACGGTTTAAAATGCATGAAGATGAATTGCCCGCAAAATATGGACGGTATAGAAGATTCACTTCACACACCTACAAACTATGGACTATATAGTAGATTCACTTCACACATACACCGAGAACACGGCATAGCCACACCCTTTACAAATAACAAGGATGTCCTAGATGGGAACGCTATAACATAATTCTTGTTCTATCACTTCTACTATCCATTTGAAAGCAACAACTAGGATTGCTACACCCCTTCTCCAAGTAATAAAGACGTCTATACCAGTGTGCCAATTATCATATTCATTTGATTGTCTTGGAATAAACAGTGAGTAGAATAGAAGGTTATAGGACAATCAAGATTCTTAATAAGTTGATTAATTGACAAAAGCCTATTTTTAAGGGTAGGTGCTAATAAAACAGAGTTAATGATAAAAGTTGGTGATAGTATACATTGCCAAATCTTAAAAATGACATTGGCGTCGCATTGGCAACCTGAACAGACTTAGATGAGAGAAAGTTAAAGAATCAAAAATAAATAGAAAGGTTACTAGTCATATGATTTGTGACTCCTGAATCAATAATCCAAATGTCATAAGCATCAGAAATAAACATAGAACTAAAATTACCTCTTTGATTAGTTACTCGAGAAACCTAAGAGACAGAAGCAACAACGTAAGAATATTTCTTTTTCTGCTCAATTTGCTTTAGTTTATATCATTCCGGATAGTCGTGTTTCTTCCAATAAACATCAACAATATGATTAGAATTATTGCAGTTGGTGTAAAAACAAGACCAAATAAAGGATTTGAATGTGGCCTCTTTTTTTGGATAATGAGAGCTGATGGTTCAGGGTGGTCTTCAGTACCCATCATGGCCTTCCTCTGTACTTTACAATGGACTAAAAAATAGGCTTCTTCTAGGTTTGGCAAAGGAGAGATAGCCAAAACCCTAGCTTAGATCCAAAATCCTATCTAAACAAGCCAAAAACATATAAACATGATCCTCAGCAGTACCTTTTCTTAGTTTCTCAACATCAATAGCACATGCCGTACATTAGGTTTGCAATAATTCAACTCCATAAAGATAGAGTTCGTTTTATTGCAATACTCTGCAAGAGATCGACCACCCTGACAAAGTTAAAAGAACATCTTTATTAACTCATACACTTGTGAAGAATCAAAAACATCTAGGTAACTTTTTCTCATTGCATTCACACCTCTTTTGTAGTTCCATACAGAACAAAATCAAACATCAACTTATCTATCATAGGGTTGATGCGCCATGATTTTACTAAAGCATCTCAACTTCCCATTTACCATAAGCTGGATCATCATCTTTTAGAGTCACTTTTCTACCTATGATATAAATTTTTTCTCCCCATCAACAATATGCATTTCCACCAAATACAATAATTAATACGATTAAATTTAATATTAATAGAGGATGAACTCTTGTATGTAATAGTAGAAATAATTTTACCGTTGAATAGAATCTGAATATCTATCTGATCTTTAGACATAATTGTGACAATAAAATAGTAATGTTGAACTCCTTTTTTTTAAGAGATAAAAGGTATATATATATATATATATATATTAGTAAAAGAGATCTATAAAAGAGACCACCCGTAGCGAAGAAAGGCATTGAGGTAACGACGGTGTCGACTAAGGCTGGGGAGGCAACAATGGTGTCGATTGAGGTTGAGGAAGTAGCAACGGCGTCGATTGAGGTTGGGGAGACAATAATGGCATCAATTGGAGCTAGGTAAGAAGCAAAACCCTTTTCGACAACAACGGAAAAAAGAAGGAAAAAAAAACTTGAATCGTAGCAAAACTAGGCACAACGGAAAGAAGCACATAGAGATTGCAACCCTTTCTGATGGCACAAAGGCTCCAATTGCGGCATAGGAACAACGGCAACAACTGTTAGGTTTTTCTTTTACCTTAGGGAAACAGAAGTATTTTTTTTCTCTGTCCTTTTCCTCTTCCTCGGGGAAAAAAAATTTCTAGTTCTAATACCAAATTCAATTTGGAATGGAAAAAGTTTTCTATATTTTCACTAACCCTAATAAGGTATTTAATCCTAATTAAGGAAGGATAATAAATACAAATATTTACAGAATAATAATAATAAATACATATCTCCAAAATAAATATATCATTTCAACTATAAGTTATTGAAGATGAGTGCAATACCGTTTCTGTTTCTCGTTGTACTGTCAAAATCTGAAGGGATGTCTTTATCTGCAATCAATTTAGTGGAAAACAACCTTAATGAGCATAAATGATACAGTGCATTTAGGTTTATATGGAGATTATGCTGATATTGAAATCCATTTTGATTCGGTGTATTTCTAATACTTACAAAGTGCCTTCCTAATTTTCGATAAGGTTGCACAACAGGTAGGCCAAGTGGAGTTGTCCACCGCACTGGCTGATTTTCAGATGCAATAATCTGTTCATGTCCAAGTATTAGAAAACTACTCAATACATTGCAACAATAAATAAATATATAAAATGTAACCAAACACCATAAAAAAATTCTGAGTATTTGTCACAAACTTTTGCACAGTCACTAAGCCATCTCTTGATACTGCGTGCAGCTTCAAACATCTCCTCTAAAGCCGTTAAAGTAACCTGCCCACAGTTCTTAGTATAGTCGATGAACATAAAATCTACAGATAGATGTGCAATCTCATTCTTGCATGCAAGTATTCCCAATTTAAAGGTAGTCAGTGATGACAAATAATAGTTTCCTCTTACCTTTGCAGCATAATTAGAACAACCAAAGAGTTCTGCATCATCTGAAATGGCACCACGTTCTTTCAATCTCCTTTGGATTTGATCCCGAGCACCGATATAGGTGACACCATAGACTGATGTCATCACTGTCTGCTTCACCAATTTTCTATCAACCTATATGATATCAAGTTGCCAATAAGCTTTTGGGAATAACAGTTTAGCATTTATTAGCTATTAAAAACTAAAATGAATTCATGATATGTAAAAGCACCTGATCTACTAGAGCTTGTGCCCGCATTGCATCTGGAAATACTGTAGGATCTTTCTTTGCATCCCTTCTCATGATTTCCAGTACCCTGCAATCCATGTGTGACACTCATCACTAAATTATTTTAAAGGTAGCTTCGATTTTAAAAGTGATGGATCCCAAATACAGACATTCATAGGCAAATTAGAAGAATTTGGCACCCAGTTGGATACTGTTTTGATTGGTCACAACTTACAAGCAGCTTACCTAGCAGCTATACCAGAGTAAATATCTGCAGGCTTCTCTCCTGCAACCAAATTGACAGCAGCTGCTCCCCACTGAATAAAAACACATGACAGAAGTACAGAGGTCTCTGAAAAAGATGCTTATAAATTCTGCTATTATAAAATAAGAAAGAAAAAAGGTAGTAAAGTGTGTTATCTAAATGTCAACAAAGACGTGTGTTACATCAAATTAAACAAAAATGAATTCGAACCTGATTGTTTTCGTATTGATAGATAATATCAAGAAATGTGTGAAATATGAATACATGGCTGACTATGTTCCTGACTAATTTCATGACTTGGTCTTTACTTATTTCTACCGATGGATACAAGTCTCACCAATGAGCAATTGAACTCAATTCCTATAATTCGTCCTTTTATAAGATTATTACTTACCCTACAACATCTGAGTTTATCATCCAATATATATCAAGCAATAAAATTTCAACAGAAATGAAAACTACAAAAGCATTGAGTCATGATCTCGATAACAAAAACTTTATTTATGGTCAACACCTAAGGGCAGAATAAAATAACATAAAACCACAATCAAAAAGTAAAAGAATTAAAATAAATAGTAAATACTAAAAACACATGGAGAGACAATTCCAAAACTGATGTTCTCTTTAAACCTCAAATACGTGCTTTGTGGATGGTTAAGAAGAAGAAAGCATGATATTACCTTGTCTCTTCCAAGGGCAGCATAGTGCTGTAAACCATTGCAGGAGCCATCCTGGAGAAATGAGAAAAAATGGGGTAAGAAAGTGCAAACTCCATATAATACACAATATCGCATTTTATGAATAAACAGGGAACCAGAAAGCAGATACAATATTTCACGTTTAAGGAGACATCATATGCAGTCAGCAAAAAGATCCTGTTCATGCAGCACAACCATCGAGTAAAGATTAGGCAGTGGTTTTGTATAAAGGCTTTACACATTAACGCAAGGAAAAACTAATTGCTTAGGTAGTTGTTTTGTACATAACATTGTAAACCCGCTTTTTAGTCTGTTCCTATCCAGAAAACAAAAAGGAGGGAAAAAGAAGAAGATATTATGGCTATAGGAATGAGACGAGTAAGAACTCAAATGAAAATATACCCACAAAAGCTCATAAATAAATCATAGACAAAAATTGTTAGGAGGTTGATGTATGAATAGATAGAAACTATGGGTCACCTCTAGCTTCATACACATGGATCTCTCTTATCTTCAATTTCCTATGAAAATATGTCCATAAAGGCTTAAGGCCGTATTAAGAACTCAGACAAATTCCCCTATCCAATAGATGTAACAAATCTATCAGAGTACAAAGAGTTACAAAAACAAGACTTTTCATTAGCCACAAAAAGGTACCTGATGAACAGGAATATGTGAAATAAATGTTTCGGGAGAAGAGCTTCTGAAAGCTTCTGTAAGGTTAATGCAAACAGCCAAGCATTGAAACGGATCTTCTGCACCCAACCACCAACGCCTTCCTTCTAGAGGTCTGCTGGCAGAATCAAATATATCATCAAGATGATTCTCAGTAAATGCTATTCGACCTTCATGAGATAATTTATCCACACCACCAGCATAAAGATTAGCCAAGTGTATTTTCAGCCAACGCAACCCTGACTTTCCAAGGCGATGTCCCTCTGCAAACTCCAGAATGCCTCGGCATAGATCTGAACCAAGATGATTTAAGTATGGGTGCATAGGGTATGCACGACCTCGAAAGTCAACATTGTGTGGGTAGTAAAAACCTTCTTCGTCCTTCATTTTACAAGCTACCTACTCAAAATAAAATGTTTCCATCAATTCTTCTAAACATATATGTTTAACGCATCCACAAGAAGTGAAATGACTCTTACTGCAAGTTTAAGTTCCGTGTCACATCGCTGTGAGTATCTCTCTTGATTCTCTTTTTTGACAGCTTTCACTTTCCATTTCCATTTCTTGAGCATTACCTCATCTTCTGTATCTGGCTTCTCAGGTAAAGGAACCTGGAGTTAAATCAACTTCAATGAGCCATTCTCACCCATGGATTAAAATACCCATAATTAATGCCATATATCCATAACATTTTCTCTTTTAGGAGGCTACCAATACAGGAAACATTAAAAAAAAATTATCCAAATATATCAAAATATCTAAATTGTGATAAAATTATAAAAATATTCAAAAATAGTGTTAAATGTGATATATATATTTATATTTAATTTTTATTTTTTTTGTATATATTATAGGAATGTAATAGGGCTATTAAAAAAATTGTTTCATAAATTTTACAAAAACTTCCATTGACGTTGATAATTTCTTGGATATGTTTCCAACATTTCTATAACATTGAGGTGTCAATATCTTTATAAATATCTATATTTTAATCATTGCTTTGACCAAAGCACTGCAAGGTAGGTTCAATCTTTCTATCAAACGAAATTTAAAGGCAGGGAATGGAATTCCCAGGAGAAATGACTAGACCACCTCTACTAGAAAGATTTTAAAATATCACCATGTTATACAAGTATTCTTTTGCTAATAAAGTCACTAAAAAAAGCAACTCACATCATTGCGATCCACTAAATCAGCAAGAGCACCTCCACTAGCCCACATTCGATCTACAATGCTAAGTACCCTCTTATTAATCCTCCATTTAGTATTCCCAACAGTATCTAGCGCCTAATCAACCATGAAGACGAAAATACAATATGAGATATCTACAAGCTTTCTCCATTTTTAATAGAATATATTGTTATAAAAAGACCACACTTTTCATATTCACAAACCTCAAAAACTGGTTTCAGTTGCTCCACTGGGGCTCTTTTAACAGCTTCTCGTTGTTGTTTTGCTCCACGAATGCGCATAATATAGGATGGCAGGAAAAAGTGCCCTCCTTTGTCATAACTAACACATGAAAGAATTTGCTAATCAGGTAGAAAGAAACAAGCCCTGATGTCTTGTTTGACAGACATAAAGGGATCAGTGAAATGATTTGCATTAAGAATCTAGTTTCAAACTTTACTTTCTCATCAACATTTAACTTCAACCATTCAATCCTTAACATCAGTAATATGAAAGTTTTTGGACTCATAAAGATCCTCAGCAGTGATACGGAGCAATGGATGCATTGAAGAAAAGTGATACCAGTAAGAAAAGATATGTCATGAATTTATTTTGTTAAAGGTAAGCTATTAAGGCTCAAAGAATTTTCCTAAAACTGAAACCAGTCAAGTACTTTTACAATTATCAATTATTTAGAGTTAAATCATCAGTTTTTTGCTAATGTAAAAATATTTTATTTCCACAAATATCAGAAATTGCTGCAATGGAAAAGGTTCCAAGTACACTTGCACAAGTCAATATTTTTCAGATACAGAACATTTACAGATGCATAAATACTAGCAGATGAATGATGCCATCATTATAATGTCTCCTTACTTAAGATATTCCTCACCCCCCCTCTACGGGCCCAGTCTGCCCCCAATGTAGTTTAGTCACGCTCAATAAGAAAAAATCAAATACATTATTCTATAATCACTGAAATGTTTTTATATAAGCATGAATTAGCATAATCAGCTTCACATCCCCTGTATGCCTTTCTACACCATGCAGGGGGGAGGGGACCCTCACTCATTAGACATCTTTAAGCAAATTAGAATTGTACTTGTCTGAATCATCACTTTTTTCAAGGATAATCGATAGCCTACAAAATACTGCAGACAACAAAAACCAAGGTTCTTTGCCATCTAGCTTTAGTCAGCAATATAAACTTTAAAACAGTAAAATGCCTATTTATAAAAATGTCCTATTTTCCTTTGATCTTATGGTTCCTCGGTATCTTATGGCATTCACACACAACTATAATTTCCGTCCAAAATCCTGCAAAATGCAAACCACCTAAAATTTCATCCCTCTTGTCTAAGGGCCCACTCATAATCTTCAGATAGAGACTTTTTTTCTTCTCTTTTAGACATTACGAATGGATCTTATCTTACATCGGCTTAGCAATGATCTCAATTTACGTTTTTCTTCTTCGTGACTCATTGGAGATGCTATCAAACTTTTCCAGTCAAATATTTAGTTGTTTTGTAAATCTTATACAGTTTTCTATTATAGATTAAATATGTTCTGGGATCCAACAGTGTGTTTAGAGTGCGCCACTGTAGCAATGAAACAGGCCTTCAGTAAGATTTCCTTTCATGATATTGTCAACAATTCTGTTTTTCTTTTTTCCAATCATGTTTCTTGTTTAGGAGGGAGGATGTGTGTGTTCTTGTCATATTTTGGAGAACCTACTCCAACAAAATTTATGGTGCATACCACATTTTTACTTGCCTTGTTGCCCATATACTTTAAGTTACTAGAAATGATGGTCTAAAACACTTTCTCTAAAAAGAAACTAATTTTTTTTGTTTCTTGCCCATAAAAGACAAAGGAGAGAGATAAACAATGACATTGCCAAAAAAAAAAGAAGTTAAATGGCACGAATTTCACTTCAATGATTCATATCATATTTACTTGTAATATGAAAAGTATGTCTGGATAAACAAATATAATAAGGGTCAGCAAAAGCACTAGAATGCAATGCCATACCCTGTCCATATGACTGGTGGTACCAACATAGGCATGTAAGGGATCACCATGTGCCTTGCCTATTCAAACAAACAATAACTATTAATCCTTTATGAAACAAAATAAGAAGCAAAGTAATGGCAACTCCAAAATATAACTTACAGTTCTTTCTAATCCTTTAATAACAAGAGGATCACATTCAATGACACCAGGCCTTCTGCCACCACTCCTATTCATTCCGTGATTACAACCACTTTAGAGTGATATGTAGAAAATACAAAATCCATCATCAATATGAATGAACAAATCTTACTTTGCTTCTTTAATAACAGTCTTAAAGGTGTGTCTAAATGCAGGTCGTATATCAGGTGGAGTATCTCCCAATTGATCAGCTGGAGGTTGTATATAAGCAGTTTGAGTCAACAATTCAATCAGACGACTTCCAACCTGAAAATTATAGAAGATAAGGTACACTTTTAGATGGCATTAAGAAAAGTAATAGTTCCCAATGACTACCAGAAGCTATGTATACCTTAGCCTTGGCATTCTGATCCCAGGGCTTTGAATCATCCTGTCCCTCTACTATCTGTCTCACTGCTCGCAATTTTTGAGTCTTCATCAAATGAGTAACCTTTTTATTCAACTTCTCCTGTTCCTTCATTAGTGGATCAGGATGTTCACCAACTTCTTTACCTGCCTTTTTCTTTTTTGTTTTCTCCAAAAACCTGTGTATTTTAACCTTGAGGCATACAATAGCAACAAATTAATAGTCATCCTAGGTTAAAAGGAGAATGAAGAGTAGGAGTAGACTTGGAATGTAGCATGACAAATAATGCTTATAAAATTTCAAGACATACAATGGAAAGAAAAGTTGCCTCGCTGTCTAGTGGTAAAATTTTAGATAAGATATTCATGAGATTAATGAGATAATCCATTAATTTTCAAAATCCATCTCATCTTGTATCATTTAATTTTTAATGAGATAAGAAGGTAATGAAACAATATTGATCGGGATATCTCATTTGTTCTTAATGGGCCTAAACGAGACAAGTGAGAATACAAAAACAATAAAAAATATGATAAATGATAATTTATAATGTAAGTTTAAGAAAAAATGATACAACATATGTTTAAACTTAGACCCATTAAGGCTACAATATAAATGAGATGAGATGATATTCAAATGAAATGAGACAATATTGCACCATAAGTCCTTTAGAGATACTAAATGAGACATGAGATAATATGAGATAGCTTACTTTACATCTCTATCGACATCTAAAAAATAGTGAACTTAGAGGTATTGTCCTCTAAAATAAACTAAACATACCTTAAAAGTTAAAACAAAGGCAAAATTATAGTTGTTTTCTTTCTTTTTTAAATTCAAGTGACAAAAGCATGATCATATCAAACAAAGCCACGGGGATAGCTGCTAAAGATTTGTCACTTTAGTGCACATAAACCATTAATTTTCCTGTCAAGAGAACTGAACAAAAGAACCTCAAAACAACCACTTGCAGTTTTACATTCCAATAACAAGGGAAGTTGATTGTTGGTTTTTATTCCTCACTCTCGTATAGGTGAACTTGGTTCGTTCAATTCTTAGGGAGAAGAAGGATCCACTAGATGCAAAGGGAAAGGTCAAGTGTTCAAGTACTAGTATCACTACCCTGACTACAAAAATCTAAACAAGGTAAGCACTGACCATTTGACCAAGCAGTAGACTTTGTACAGAAAAACCATAAAGTAAATTTGGAAAACAAGCTCACACCTCTTGCTCAATGGCATCACCAATGATGCACGCTGCACGAACAACCCTTGTTGTGGCATGGTCACCTCCTTTCATCAACAACCCCATCAACTTATGCATTGTGATAACAGCCATCATGTCAGCCGGTAAGTGGTCAAAATATGGAGCATATGCTGCCCTTTTTTTTCCCTCTCTAAACAGTTCTTGCTCTTTGGCAATGGCATTGCGAAAAGGTTCAAACCAACCCAGAAACAAAGACTTCATATATGGCAAATTTGGAGCCAGCTTTTGCTCACACATGTCCTTTATAAGCTCTCTGTATTCCTTAGCCGCCTGTTCCCATGCTTCAGTCTCAATCTTTACTTGCCTTCTCTTAAGCAATTGATACCTTCTTTTACTCATCATAGTTTCCCTCCTTTGATTCACATATAAATCTTTCTTCTTCTCCCCTTCTCTAATTCCTTGAAATATTTCCTGAATTTCATCAACAACCGAGACATTATCCTCAACATCTGTGGAAGAAACCGCCTCAGCCACACTTACATACCCTTTTGGACAAAACCCATTAAACCCAATGTGATCTCTCGTGCAACCTGAACCCAGTCTACCTCTAGATTCTTCTTGTGACAAAATTCCAGCATTCTCTCCAAATCCGATTTTAGGAAATCCATAACTGGAGTAAGAACACAGTTCAAACGAGCTAAATTTGAAATATTTATGAAATTTTGATTCTCGAGTGTTTGCCAGAAAGCTAAAAGTTGGCGAGAAAGAGTGGGATTGGATACAAAACCTCTGTTTTTTACAAAAGGCTTGTTTGGCAATGTTTTTCCACATTACAGTGGATAGCATTGATGGGTTTGTGCGGGAGATTAAGTGATTCTCGAATGGGAGGAAGGTATCGATTCGCTTGCTAAAAGTTGCAGAAAATACAGGGGTTTTGCAGTTGGACATCAAATAGTGATGAAAATTTTGCTAAATTTATAACAAAATATAAGGCGATGAAATAAGAAAGAGTAGATTAAACAGAGAAATTGCAAAAGCAATATAATTCATATTTCATAAGGAGGAAATATAACAGGTTAACAGCCGCCTTAAACCCTCCTCAAAATCCTCTTCTTCATTTTAACAATAAACCCTCCTTAAACTTGGTTTTTGGCTTTTCTTCTCTATTATTATTATTTTAGTCAAGGCTTTTCTTTTTTCTATAATTCTATACTAATATAATGTTCTAGGTGATGAATATATATATATATATATATAACTTGAAAAAGTTTATAATAATTTGATGGTATTTGACATTCACCTATGTAATTTATTTTTATTTATTTTCTAATTATATATTGAGAAAGCTTAAGATGTTATTATTATATTTTATAAATTTTAAAATAAAGAAATATCTTCACTTTTCTATTAAAAAAATTGCTTCCATGTGTGTTATCATTCAGGCTTAGAAGCCTATTCTTACCCTGAGAAATTTTTTTTCATAATTACTTTTATTTCTTGTTCTTTTTAAAATTATGCTTATTTGTTTTCATCACTATTATCTCGTCATAATTGTTCAATTTTATAAATCTATAATAATTTATACCTTAACTTAGGTTTTTTCTTAAAAAAAATGAAAATTCAAGTAAATTTTTAAATTTTTATTCTTATATAGAAAGTAATTTTTTTATTTATTCAATTAGCTTGTAACAATTAATAAATATACTTACTTTTTGTCATATAAAAAAATTAATATTTAAATGCTAAAAAATGTGACGAAAAAATTTTAATATTCAATTTTTGTTGCACTCAGTGAAAAAAAAATGCTGAAATTTACTCTACACGATTAAAATTCAAAGTTATTTAAAAATTAACATTCAGAACCACAGTAAAATATGCATAGAGTCCGTGTAGCAATGATCAAATCAAAGAGTTTGAATTCTTAATCCAGTTTTTAAAAAAATAGCCTACTAATAAACACATATTCCTTTTATGACGAACACATATACTTTTTTGAATATTAGTTTCATATTGATAGTTAATTTACATAAATATATTGACTTCTTAGCCATTAACTAAATTTTCATTCGTAAAATTACAAAATGAATTACTTATAAAGAAATTGTCCGTAATTAAAATAGTTACATAAAAATTAACATAATATATATTATAATTATAATTTAATAACATTGTTGTTTAAATGGACCTTGGTATTCTTAAAAAGATCTGCGTTGGTATTCTTAAAATATTTACATTTTCTTAACTACTAATTAAATTGTAACTGACATGAAATATATATTAACCCACTCAAAATTATATTAACCCAATTTCGTTACAACCTATCACACAAACAATAAACAAATTAATTTTTTATATTTATAAAAATATTTAATTTTATTACTACGATAAATAAACGCTACACATAAATTTATTTATATTTATAAAAAAAACTAATGTTTTTATCCTATAAATTAAAGGTTAAAATTCTTTACAATTTAAATTATACGGCTCAAAATTCTAAATATTTTAATTCTCTTGATTATTTTATAAATCAAATACCAATTAATGTGTACTTAGAGTATTATTTGAAATGGATGTATAAAAATTTATGGTTTAACTCCCTTCACAAGAACTCTTAGAAAAAAAGGGTTGTCAAAGATTTATAAGTATAGTGAAAACAGAATCCTTGATCGACGTGGGACTTAAGAGTCCCCCTACATATTGACTGATGGTCCTGGTTGATACTTAAGCGGACAAAGTTATGCCCTAAGGGTGAACGCACCGTCAAATTCTTAGGCGTCGATGGAAAACCAGATAACCTTGTTCTAATACCACGTAAAAATCCATAGACTAACTCTTTCCAAAAGATTTCTTAAAGAAAAAAGGTTACCAAAGATTTATAAGTGCAACGAAAGTAGAGACCTTGAACAAGGTGTGACTTAACAGGATGAATGAAGTGTAATCTTTCATACCACACCATATCTAACTTACCACATAAACGCAAAGGTTGTTGCTTTATATTCAACTTGTCTCCAGTTCTACCATTCAAAAAATGAAAGGAAGAGAGAGAGAGAGTATTACTTTGTAAATTAGACCTGTACAACAACAGCATCAATGGATAATTTGAGCGCGAGTAAGGTTGAATTTATTAAGTTGGGAGGAGAGTAGATTGAGACAGTTGATCAAATGGATAAGTTAACTTCACATTTCTTCTTTGTATACCATTAGCCACATCAATTGTCTAACCATAAAATTTATAAAAAAAAAAAACAACCAATCAATTGATCACTCAGAAAATCTATGAGAATTTGTCAGCTGTCCCTTCTCTTCATCACACAGTGGTTGCTGTGGACTTGAAACAATCGATATTGCACAATCCAACCGATCTTACCATGTCACCAAGTCTGCTAACAAAAGTTCATCTCGTCACTCAGGAAAATCAAGTATATGTTGCATTAAGCTAGACCATATCTCACAGATAAAAGGCATAAAGTGTGTGTGCATATTTGTGTGAAACTAGTTATAGTAATAAACTCTTAACTCACCGGTCAATACTTTTCCTTGCTTTCTCTGGTTGGTCCATGCTATTTCTGCCTTTCTCAGGACGATCTATACTTTTTCTTGATTTCTCCTTATCAATACTAACTCTAGACTTATCTCTCCTGTCTGTGCTTAGCCTAGGCTTGTTTCTCTGATCTGTACTTGATCTAGACTTCTCCCCCTGATCAAAGCTGGATCTAGAGATCAATCTACTTTCTGTGCTGCTCCGAGCACTTTCTAATTGATATGTAAGTTGCCCAGATACATTTCTCGAATCTGGATATTTCAATACCATTGACAAAAATTTCTTGAGATGTTTTATATATTGAGGATATAGTTCCAAGCCACAATGGTTCCCTCCTACGAGCCATAACGGTTCATACTTCTCCTTACAAAGTTTCCAAAGTTGCTTGCCGTGGGAAAAATCCACAGCATCGTCTGCAGTTCCCTGCAGGAAAGACACAAGCACGGAACAAAACAACTTAAAACCTGCAAGGAACTGTAACTCAACATTTAAATGCTGCAAAAGCTGAGTTTGAATTCATGAAGAAAGGATATTATCTTTCTTTTTTTCCCTTTCAAATAAAAACATTTTAAGTTTGAACCCAACATGAAACGAATACGCAACCATAGTTTATACCACATGATATATGTTTGAGCCATACTATAACTACCACATTGAACTAGCAAATTCTTTAAACGGCTCATTTTTCCTTCTTTTGGCGATGGAATGTATCCCCATTCCTAATGCTAAGTGTATATGGGGATTTGTTCTCTTAAACCTTATGCAAAGTAATCATGTGTTGAGAATAATTAGTGTAATAACGGTTATTTTAGTAACGGCTAGTTTCTTTCTTTCAATGTATAAATATAACATTAGACATTAAGCCAAAATCAATTCAATAACTCTCTCAACAAAAATCAGAGAAAATCAACATGGTATCAGAGCCGGACCCTTGGCGGTGGAGAAGAACTACCCTACATTTACACCCGTGACAACCATAAGACCACCACCGTCCGTCGACAAAGTCGATGTGAGGGGGAGTGTTGAGGAGTCCCACATCGACCAAGGACCAGCATAAGAGCTGGTTTATAAGCCTGGACAGTCCTCACCCTTGTAAGCGCGAGGAATGCTGGTCACTCACTCGCTGCGATTATTGTAAGAAGGAAGGACACAAGCGCGAGAAATGCTGGTGTCTCAACCCTCATCTCCGACAAAAGGGAAGGCGAGGTGGAGGCTTCGTCAGAGGGGGAGATCAGCGACAAAATCGGGTAGAGAGCAGAGAGAAAATGGGTTACTCTGCACAAGAGGAAAAATAGGATATGAGTACAAACGGAGCTGAAAAAGAAATAAAAGGTGAGGTGGATATGGATCAAATGAGGCAGCTGTATACACAATTATCCGTGATGTTTCAAGGAAAATCTCAAAAAACCTTTGGTATGATTACAAACCTTACTCAAAATTGTTTAAATTCCAAATGGATTCTTGATTTAGGTTCAACTGATCACATAACTGGAAATAAAAACTTACTCAATAATTACAAAAAAATTGAGACTAAACAATTTGTAATCGTTGCAAATGGTGAAAAAATGGAAATTTTAGGAAATGGTTCAATTAGTCTCCTTTCAAGAAAAATTTCAAATGTTTTGCATGTGAATAATTGTACATCTAACTTGTTATCCATTAGTAAAATCACACGAGACTTAAATTGTGAAATTACATTTACATCCAAAAATGTGATTTTTCAGGAATTGATAACGAAGAATATCATTGGTGAAGGTTTTCTAGAAAATGGGCTTTATATTCTAAGTGAAGAAAAGTGAAACTTCAATATTAAAAAAGAAGAAGAATTAGGCACTCTTTGGCATAAGAGAATTGGACATCCTTCCGATAAGATTTTAAAATGTATTTTTGATTTCAAACAACTAGATTTTGTAGTTGTGAAATTTGCAAATTAAGAAAGCACACAAGGTTACCATTTAGTTTATCCAATTGTAAAAGCAAAAAACCTTTTGAGATAATACATTCTGATGTTTGGGGCCCTGCTCCAATTGAGTCATTTAATGGTTATAAATACTTTGTTATATTTATAGATGATTTTTCAAGAACTACATGGTTACACTTATTAAAAAATAAAAGTGAAGTGTTTTCTCAATTTCAACACGCCACAACAAAATGGTGTAGCAGAAAGAAAGAACCGGTATCTTGCAGAAAATTGTCGGAGTATGCTACATGAAAAGAATGTACCTAGGAGGTTTTGGGCTGAATCGATGAGGACTGCAGCCTTTGTGATTAACAGACTTCCTCAACCAAGGTTAGAATTTTTTTCACCCTTTGAGAAACTATGGAACATGAAACCTACAGTTAGCTACTTTCGAGTATTTGGCTGTGTATGTTATGTATTTGTTCCTCATCATTTACGGAGAAAATTTGACAAGAAAGCTGTTAGATGTATCTTTGTGGGATACGACAGCCAAAGAAAAGGATGGAAATGTTGTGATCCAACGAGTACAAGATGCTACACTTCACGAGATGTGGTGTTCGATGAAGCATCTTCTTAGTGGTCCTCAGAGAAGGAAGCATTGCCAGACTCAAGGGAATTTGGAGATAAGTTGCAACAAAAGATGGAGGAGCATACTATAAAATTTCAACCAAGTTTAGATGAATCCAAAGATCCAGACAATGATGGTGCCGAACAAAGAGTAACTCAGAATCCTTGGCAAACTGGCATATATCAATAACTAAATGAAGAAGGTGGGCCTAGTGAAATAGAAGAATCAACTCCACAATCTCAACTCCGTAGGTCAACAAGAACACGAAGGCCAAATCCCAAATATGCCAATGCAGCCATAATTGAAGAAGCAATAGAACCTGAGACGTTTGAAGAAGCATCGCAAAGATCTGAGTGGATGACAGCTATGAGAGAAGAGATCGATGCACTTCAGCAAAATCAAACTCGGGATCTGGTGCAAAAGCCAAGAGATATGAAACCCATATCCTGCAAATAGGTTTACAAGATAAGGCACGATTGGTAGCTCGTGGTTTCTCTCAACAGTATGGACTAGACTATGATGAAGCGTTTAGTCTAGTGACGAAACTTACAACTGTTCGAGTCCTACTTGCACTTGCAGCAAACAAAGATTGGAAGCTGTGACAGATGGATGTGAAGAATGCTTTTCTTCATGGAGAGTTGGATCGGGAGATCTACATGATCCAACCAATGGGTTTTCAGAGCCAAGATCATCCTAAATATGTGTGTAAGCTGCGGAAAGCACTTTACGGATTAAAACAAGCACCCATGGCATGGTATGGTAAGATTGCTAAATTTCTAACACAAAGTGGTTATTCAGTAACACTTGCAGATTCCAGCTTATTTGTTAAAGCCAATGAAGGAAAGCTAGCTATTGTGCTAGCATATGTGGATGACTTAATCATAACTGGTGATAATGAGGCATAAATTCTTCGAACAAAGGAGAATTTGTCAGTCCGTTTCTAGATGAAAGAACTTGGCCAGCTCAAGCACTTCCTTGGTTTAGAGGTTAATCGCACACAAGAAGGAATATTTATTTGTCAGCAAAAATATTCTAAAGATTTGATAAAACGGTTCGGAATGCTTGAATACAAACCAATTTCGACGCCGATGGAGCCAAATGCCAACATGTGTGCACATGAAGGAAAAGATTTGGAAGATGCGACAATGTATCAAAAATTGGTAGGCAGTCTGATCTACTTAACCTTAACTTGGCCTGACATTTCTTATGCAGTTAGTGTAATGAGTCGGTACATGCAAAATCCAAAGAAGCCACATTTGGAAGCAGTTCGACGAATATTGAGATATGTGAAGAGTACAATTGACTATGGTCTTTTGTACAAGAAAGGTGGAGATAATAAGTTAGTTGGTTACTGCGATGCAGACTATGCAGGAGATCATGACACCAGGAGATCAACAACTGGGTATGTGTTTAAGCTGGGTTCTGGAACAATTTCTTGATGTAGCAAAAGACAACCAACAGTATCATTATCAACCACTGAAGCTGAGTATCGAGCAGTGGCAATGGCAGCTCAAGAGTGTACATGGTTGATACAGCTAATGAATAATCTACATCAATCAGTAGATTATGCAGTACCGTTGTATTGCGACAATCAATCAGCAATTTGTTTGGCAGAGAATCCGGTCTTTCATGCAAGAACTAAGCATGTTGAAATACACTATCACTTTATCAGAGAAAAGGTTCTGCAAGAAGAAATTGAAATGAGGCAAATCAAGACAGATAATCAAGTTGCAGACTTGTTCACAAAAAGCTTAAGCGTTGGCAAGTTCGAAAGTTTTCGCCATTAACTTGACACAGTAAAAATAGTGAAAGTTGGTGTTGAAGGGAGTGTTGAAAATCAACACCAAAATAATAATTGAAGAGATAGAGAAATAAATGAAATGGTTGAAGGTTGTAGAAATAAATGAAGTAGTTGAAGGTTGTAGAAATAAATGAGGTGGTTAAAGGTTGTAGAAAAGAGAAGTGTGTAGATAAGATTTGTATGGCTAGGATTATTTCTTAGTTTTATATTTGTGTGGTGTAGATTGCATGGTGAGGACTATAAATAGCCTACCTTGCATTTGGTTAAATCATTCCATCAAAAACAAATAAGTCTTTGTATTCTTAGTTTGAGAGTGTGAGTTGAGAGCTTTCTCTTTGAGTGTTTGTATTTCTCTTCAATTTGTGAGTTGCCTTTGAAAAGTGTTATAGTGAGTATAATACAAGTAGTTTGTTTACTTGTTTGGATCTAATATTAGTAAATTTAGAGTTGTTCATTCTAAATTTTACTCAACAGGTTCTTCTATTGGTGCGGAACTTAAATATGTCTACGTTTTCTTTCGTATCTATTTGCTTCATCCTCAGCCTCCCTTCTCCCTCCTCCACCTCTAGACCGTAAGACGGCGGGTTTGGCAGGAAAAATGTAAATTTGGCAGCCATTGCTGACGTCATCGCACCCATCTCCAATTACAAAATAATAATAAATAAATAGAAAGGCAGAATCTAACTCAAAACAAGCTGGTCATAGCAGATTAGTGTTTCAATAAGAAATAGAAAGTAGCACGACAATTTGTGACAAAAAAGAGAGAATAGAAGAAAATGATTAAAAACAGGTACTAAGTGTTAGGAAATTTGGATAAAATGGTATAATCACAAATTCTCCCTCCCAAGATCCTCCTTTGAAGAATATCAAATAACAGAGAAATAGATAATACACAACATAAGAATTATAGTGGAAACTTCAAATTAGAGAAAAACCACTTTCGTTGTCAAAAGACAACCAGAGAAAAATTCACTATGTGGAAAATTGTTACAACCACACTCTCAGTAATTTTCTCACACACCCAAAAGACAAGAGCAATTACAAGCCCAAGAAAATTTTCCCACAAAATTCTCTCACTCAAGAACTTCTCATACAAGATTTTCTCTATTTTTGGGATGATTATCAATGAAGAAATGAAGCCATATTTATAGCCTTCAAGTTCTCATTTCATATGCCAAACATTTCTTCATTTAACAAAATTAGGCTACCTAATTTTTCTATTCTTTATTCAAACAAGGTTAGGCACCTCCATCTTTGACAATATGGTAAGCCACCTTTCATAAATTTTCTTCTAAATTAGGCACCTTCTATTTTGACTAACAAACCTAATATTATTTTTAATCGATCATAACACTAAGTTGGTGGGTATAAGGGGTGTTTGGGCAGTGAGAAAGTAGGAGATGATGGTTTACTTTTCCTTAGGGTTTGTGGAAAATTTTCTATGGCTGGGAGTTTTGAGTTAATGAAATAAATACATAATTGAGAGGAGGATTCTCCGGCGTGGAAGGAGAATGAATCACGTGTGAAAGAAAAGGGAAGAAAATCGGGAGCAGTAATCAAGTGATTAAGACGTACGATGGAATATTAAGTTGATAGAAGACTTATTAAAACATGTCGTCTTATGGTAATGCCAGTGTTGCTAATTGCCTTGTCGGAATTGAAGAGCTCTGTTTTTGGGAAGTATCGTAGTTAAGGTTACTTATATTAGATACGTTGTTTTTAAAAATAATGTTACTTAACGTATTCTTTTTAAAAATTATAAAGTAAAATATATTATTTTAAATTATTATTTTTTAAAAAAATTAAATAATTAAATAACAACACTTATAATTTAAAAATTAAAATAAATAATTTATATAAAATAATATTTGTTTAAATTTTGAAGGTGTGGTAACCAGCATGTAAGTATACGTACCAAACACATCAATAAAATCTTTTTTTTTTTGCTACAAAAATTTTGAAAAATCTTTCTTTTTCCTTAGATAAAGAAATCTTGTGAAATCTGAAAACGGTGTTACCGATACGTAGTAATCCCTATGGTAATTTATGTATTGATCAATAGGTCCACAATCTCATACAACCTTTTCCTTCCTTTCTTGTGGCTTCCTTTCTTGTGGTTAGAATTATGTTTGTTATTACGTAAATTTGTTCAAAAGATTATCATTCAAATTTGTGTAAGTACCTCCTACATTTAAGAGGAAGAAAACACAAATGGTAGGTGCAACCATCAATGGTATGTGCAACCACCAATGGTAGGTACAACCACAATGGTAGGTGCATCTAACATTGATATGCAATTTTGCCTATAAATAGGCAATGTCTTTGCCTTAGAGAAACATCAACACAACAAACAAGAAGAGAAGCTAAGCAAAGTCAAAGGAACAATTTCCTTTGAAGAAAAATAGTGTTGTGTGAGAAAGTGGGAGAGTATCTTAGAAAAATATTGGGATATTTTTCTAAAAGGGGAGTGACAAAATAGTGAGTTTGGGAAACACTTGTGTGACACTATTTTGGGTTTATCTCAATTTGTTGTATTGTCTCTCACTTTGTACCCATTAATCTTATTAGTGGAAGAAATAATTTCGGAGTTTGTCCCGTGGACTTAGCCCAAATTAAAGAGTGAACCACGTTAAATTTTCGGTGTCATTATTCTACTCTGTTGAATTCATTTTATCTTTACCCGTTGTGCCCAACAACTGGTATCAGAGCTGGTCTAGTAAAATTCTTAATATGCTCTGTGGTTGCAGCATAGACTGATCTTCCACATCAGAAAAGATTTTATTAGGTCCAGGGTGTATTGATTTACAGAAAAAGAAACACAACGAAAAAAAATGTCAAGCCAAAAGGTAGATATTGAGAAATTTAATGGCAATAATAATTTCTCTTTATGGCAAAGGAGGATGAAAGATATTCTCATTCAATAGAAGGTCCATAAGGTGTTGCTAGGAAAAGAAAAGAAGATAGCAACCATCACCGAGGAACAATGGGAGGAAATAGATGAGATTGCAGCTAGTACAATCCGTCTAAATCTCTCAGACAATGTCTTGCAAAATATTGAATCAAAAAATTGCAAGACTGCTAAAGAAACATAGGAGACTTTAGAAAACGCGTACATGTCAAAGAACCTTGCCAATAAATTTTATTTGTGGAAGGAGCTATATCAGATGAGGAAGGAAGATAATGTGAGCATGATGCAGCATGTTAGCAATTTCAACAGCAAGCTTTCTCACTTAGCAAGATTTAATGTGAGTTTTGGCGATGAAGAGAAAGCTGTGATGTTGTTGGCATCACTACCCTCATCATATAATCATATCACAACAACTCTGACTTATGCAAAATATAATATGGAGTTTGAAGTTGTTGTAGAAGCCTTGTTCTCATATGAGAAACAAAACAAAGAAAGAGATTCAGAAGCACAAGCCCTTATCACAAAGTCTAGAGCAAGGAGACTGTACAAAGAACAAAAACCCAGAAGTAAGAGCAGAGGCAAATCAAACAAATTTGCCTATGTTGAATGCCATCACTGTAAGAGGAAGGGCCACATTAAGAAATTTTGTCAGGTGTTCAAAAAGGAACAAGAAACGAACAAAGGCAAAGTAACGAAGAAGGACAACAGCAGTGATGATGAGCAAACAAATACCGTAGACGAGTTCAATATCGTTTATGATGAAGATTTTATCAATCTTGCATCACGCGAGACCAGTTGGGTGATTAATAGTGGTGCTACAGTTCACGCTACATCGCGTAGAGAATTTTTCTCATCATACACACCTGGAAGTTTTGGTGTTGTTAGAATGGGAAATGAAGGCCTGTCAAAGGTAGTAGGCAGAGGAGACGTTTGCTTGGAAACAGAGAACGGAACCAGACTATTTCTGAAGGATGTCAGGCATATTCCAGATATGCGCCTGAATTTGATCTCTGTGCGCAAACTTGCAAATGAAGGATATTGTAGCTTCTTCATTTATGACAAATGGAAACTTACAAAAGGCTCCTTAGTAGTGGCTAGAGGTGAGAAGCATACAACTCTGTATATAATGCAAGCAAAGCTCTCCACTGACACAGTAAATGCCATAGAGAAAGATAGTGCAGCTGAGTTATGGCATAAGAGACTCAGTCACATGGGTGAAAAAGGTTTGACAAGTCTAGCCAAAAAGAAGATATTGCCTGGAATGGATGAAGTACATTTAGAGAAATGTGTTCATTGTCTAGCAGGAAAGCAAAACAGGGTTGCTTTCAAGAGTTTCCCTCCTTCCAGAATGAATAATATTTTAGATCTGATTCATTCAGATTTGTGTGGACCAATGCCAAAGTCACTTGGTGGTGCTCAATACTTTGTGACTTTCATTGATGATCATTCAAGGAAGACGTAGGTATATCTTCTAAAGACAAAGGATCAGGTGCTAGATGTCTTCAAAGAATTTCATGCCTCAGTTGAGAGACAGATTGGAAAGAAGCTGAAGTGCATCCGGACAGACAATGGTGGAGAATACACAGGACCTTTCCATGCTTATTGCAAAAAGCATGGTATTCGGCATCAGATGACACCTCCAAAGACACCGCAGTTGAATGGCTTAGCTGAGAGGATGAATAGAACTTTGATGGAGAGAGTTAGATGTCTACTCTCACATGCAAAGTTGCCTAAAACTTTTTGGGGTGAAACCATACTCACAGTTGCACATGTGTTGAATCTTTCACCATGTACTCCTCTCAAGATGGATGTTCCAAATAAAGTGTGGTCAGGAAAGGATGTTTCCTATGATCATCTGTGAGTGTTTGGCTGCAAAGCATTTGTTCATATCCCCAAGGATGAGAGATCCAAACTTGATGCCAAAACAAGACAGTGTATTTTTATTGGCTATGGTCAAGATCAATTTGGCTATAGATTTTACGATCCAGTTGCAAAGAGACTTGTTAGGAGCCGTGATGCTGTATTTGTTGAAGATGAGACCATTGAAGATATTATCAAAATGAAGAAAGATGTTCCTAATTCCAATGGTGACTCATCAGATTTGGAATTAATTCCTCCAACATCAGTGCCAAGACAAGTTGGAGATGAAGACCAGGTTTATCCACCTGATGAAGATGATGCCCCTATAGAAGTTGGTTCTGAAGATGAGAGAAATGATGATATTCATTATCCAGTACCAACACCTGTGGCTTCTCCTGTTCCACTGAGAAGAAGTGATAGAGTGAGACGACCCTCTATCTCATATCCTCCAGATGAGTATGTAACTTTCACTGATGGGGGAGAACCTGAGAGTTATGAAGAGGCCATGGATGATGAATCCAAACAAAAATGGATTAAATCCATGCAAGATGAGATGAAGTCCTTGCATGAGAACAAAACCTTTGAGTTGATGAAGCTGCCCAAAGGGAAGAAAGCCTTGAAAAATAAATGGGTGTTCAGGGTGAAGCATGAAGGACACAGTTCCAGTCCGCGATACAAAGCCAGATTGGTTGTCAAAGGATTCAGCCAAAGAAAAGGTATTGACTTTGACGAGATTTTCTCTCCAGTTGTAAAAATGACATCCATCCGTGTTGTGCTAGGGTTAGCAGCAAGTCTTGACTTGGAGGTTGAGCAAATAGATGTCAAAATTGCCTTCTTACATGGTGACTTGGAAGAAGAGATATACATGGAGCAACCAGAGGGTTTTCAGCAAAAGGGAAAAGAAGATTATGTCTTCAAATTGAAGAAAAGTCTCTACGACTTAAAACAGGCACCAAGACAATGGTACAAGAAGTTTGAGTCTGTTATGGGGGAGCAAGGCTACAAAAAGAATACTTCAGACCATTGTGTTTTTGTGCAGAAATTGTCTAATGATGATTTTATTATTCTTTTGCTCTATGTGGATAATATGTTGATTGTTGGTCGAAATATTTCCAGAATCAACAACTTGAAAACACAGTTGAGTAAGTCTTTTTCCATGAAAGACTTAAGACCAGCAAAACAGATTCTTGGCATGACTATTATTAGAGACAGAGGCGCCAAGAAATTATGGTTGTCACAGGAGAAGTACATTGAGAAAGTACTTCAGAGATTTCATATGAATAAGGCTAAAGCGATTAGTTGTCCTCTTGCTAATCACTTTAAGCTAACTTCTAAGCAGAGCCCTTCTACAGAAAAAGAGAAGGAAGAGATGGAAGAGGTTCCATATGCTTCAACAGTTGGAAGTCTAATGTATGCCATGGTTTGTAAACTGCCAGATATCACTCATGCAGTTGGAATTGTGAGTAGATTCCTTTCAAATCCTGGAAAGGAACATTGAAATTTCTGCGGTGAAATGGATTTTCGTGTATCTTCGAGGTTCTTCCAAAATATGCCTATGTTTTGGAAATGATAAACCTGTGTTAGTTGGATACACAGATGCAGATATGGTTTGGTGATGTGGATTCCGGAAAATCCACTTCAGGTTACCTAATTACATTTGCGGGGAGGCGTGTCATGGCAATCAAAGTTACAAAAATGTGTTGCATTGTCCACTATCGAAGCGAGTTTATAGCGAGAACGGAAGCATGTAAAGAGTTGCTATGGATGAAAAAGTTCTTGAAAGAACTTGGGTTGCAACAAGACAGTTATCGGTTATTTTGTGATAGTCGTAGTCTTTATCCATCTTGGAAAGAATGCCTCCTTTCATTCGAGATCAAAACATATTGATGTGAGATATCACTGGATTAGGGATGTAATGGAGAAGAAGCTATTACAACTTGAGAAGATCCATACAGAAGAAAATGGATCAGACATGTTAACAAAAATTCTCCTGAGACAAAATTTTGAATACTGTCGTTTAGCTGCTGGATTGGTGGAGCCCTCTATGTAGTCGGGAGGGGGAGATTTGTAAGTCCCTCCTACATTTAAGAGGAAGAAAACACAAATGGTAGGTGCAACCACCAATGGTAGGTGCAACCACAAATGGTAGGTGCAACCACCAATGGTAGGTGCAACCACCAATGGTAGGTGCAACAACAAATGGTAGGTACAACCACAATGGTAGGTGCATCTAACATTGATATGCAATTTTGCCTATAAATAGGCAATGTCTTTGCCTTAGAGAAACATCAACACAACAAACAAGAAGAGAAGCTAAGCAAATTCAAAGGAACAATTTCCTTTGAAGAAAAATAGTGTTGTGTGAGAAAGTGGGAGAGTATCTTAGAAAAATATTGAGATATTTTTCTAAAAGGGGAGTGAAAAAATAGTGAGTTTGGGAAACACTTGTGTGACACTATTTTGGGTTTATCTCAATTTGTTGTATTATCTCTCACTTTGTACCCATTAATCTTATTAGTGGAAGAAATAATTTCGGAGTTTGTCCCGTGGACTTAGTCCAAATTAAAGGGTGAACGTTAAATTTTCAGTGTCATTATTCTACTCTGTTGAATTCATTTTATCTTTACCTACTGTGCCCAACAATTTATACCATATATAATTTGTAAATAGCTTCGAATGAGTACTATATTGGAATTATTTTATATTTACTAATATAATCATTCACTGCTACATGTTATGTTAAATAATTTTTAAAAAATATTAAAAATAATTAATTAATTTATCAAATATTAAATAAGTTTGTATTTATTAAAGTTAATAATAAAATGTAACATGTTATATATTATAATGTGTAATACTTAGTGAACTCATCATACTCATAATTCTAAACCCACTTAGATTCGGAATGATAAATAAAACATTTAAGAGTTATTAATGAATTTACCAATTATATATAGTACATAATGCAAAAAGCTATTATAGTCACTGTATACATCAAATTTCTAGCTATTTATTAGATACACGATTGAAACATCAATAAAAATATGACATTTACAATGATCTTAAAAATAAATATGTTTCTTGCATTTTAATTTCATATTATTATATTGTTAAATGAGTTTTATTTTCATAAGTACATGTATCATATATTAGTCATTAATTCAAGTAAAAAAACAAAGAATCATTAATTCAAGGAAAAAAACAAAGAATCATTAATTCAAGGAAAAAAACAAAGAATCATTAATTCAATGAAAAAAAACAAATAATCCTTAATTCAATGAAAAAAAACAAATAATCCTTAATTCAATGAAAAAAAAACAAAGAATCCTTAATTCAATGAAAAAAACAAAAAATCATTAATTTAATGAGTAAATCAAAGAATCACTTATTCAATGAGTAAATCAAAGAATTTTTAATTTAAAAAGTAATTAAAATAGTAAATTTTTTTTATAAATAACTATATAATTGTAATAAAAATACGAAGAAGAAAATACAAATTAGAGAACTCTTTTATGTATAGTTATTTTTTATTTTTTTCAACAATATGTTATCAATTATTTTAACATACCGATCACTTGTTTTATTTATTTATTAATTATTATAATTATAATTATTATTGTGAACAAAAATGAAGATTTTCCTGAAAATAATTGTAATGTTAAGGAAGCTAATGGTCTCAAATATGGTCTTATTTTTTTGTTAATAATTATTCATGTTTTATTTAATAAATTTTTTTAATTGCATTTGATGCGAGTTACACATCTTAAGAAAGAAAACTGTTATTTCTTTCTTTCTTTCTTTTTTAAGACAAAAAAAAAATGCTATTTGAGAATTGAGAGAAAGCTAATTATGCTATTTTTTTATTTCTTAAAAACTCAAAGAAATATATGAAATTTTCATAACTCTAAATGTTTTATTTATATGTTAATATCAATAATTAATATTTTATTTATTAAAATATATCATCTTTCCTTATGTACATGAGAAAAAATAGATAATAAATACTCAGTCATAAATATTTAACATCCAATTAAGTCAACATATAAGTTTTCTCTATATCTATTAACACTTTGTTTTTTTATACCAAACTTAGATTTAAATTTAAATGAAATTTGAAAAAAAAAATCATGGATAGAATCAATATCTACAAAAAAATTATTTTATCTATTATGATTTAAAAAAAACAATTTTTTTCTCTATCCTATATAAATTTCAACCATTGAAGTAAAAAAATGTAAAAAATTATATTCATTAATAGTGCCTCAAATATCATAATCAATGTTTTTTTATATCAAATATAGGAATGTTAAATAATAATATAATCATTTATTACTCTTTAATTTTTATGATTACATTTTACAAGCATCATGGTATATACTGATTATAAAAGAGATCGAGTGATAAAATGTAAAAATAATATCTTGAGGGTTCAGCATTTCTTATCAAACAAATATTTGTTAAATGATATAAAAGTTAAACTTGTCATATAAAGTCATGATATTTATATTAATTAAAACAACAATCTCATCAACAAATCAATGTTGTATTAGTTTTAAAAATAAGTTCTGCTGTTACATTAAACGAGAACCACAAAAATTTATGAAAAGTTTAATTTATTTTTTAATCGAAATGTTATGAAATGGATGTATTAAATATTATATACAATATATTAGGATGTATCTTAATTTTTTAATATATGAAAAGACTATAATCACCTGAAGGTTAAGTTGCCTTGTTATATATAGATTTTATCGTAGCCAATTAATAATATATGTAAGATATCAATGAGACGAGACGGGATGGAGAGGCTATGCTCATCCTATTTGGATTTTTTATGAAAATCTAGAATTTTTTGCTAATATATAAATTATGATAAATTTAATCTTCCATAGTTCAATTACTCACAAAATTTTAAATTTATTTATTTATTATATAATTAAATATAATAAATATATAATAATTTATGTTTTATATATCATAATATTAAATTTTCGTTCTAATCAACGTCCATTTTATTTAACTATAAAATTTTACACATATAAAAAAACGTTATTTAAGAGATAGGTGAGATAGAGAGGGTAATTTCTAACCTCATTTTGTCTCCCACTAGATATTTTTTATCGGTGTCAAAAATAAAGTTTTACCATAAATTTAAATTCTTATTTAATAAATTGATATATCTAAATATATGATTATATTTATTAAGTATGAGTCCAAATATATAAATATTTTTTTACACTTTATATGTGCATTTTCAATCATTTTTACTCTTATTGATGCATATGTTAAAATACCAAAAACACCACCAAGAATTAATTAATATTACAATTAGGAGTGTTTTGATAAAATGGAATAAAGAAAAAGAAAAGTTACGGTACTAAACTACCAAATAGGCCCGTTGAATGCCCTCCTTTAAATTTAGAAATTAAAAAAGTAAGAAAAAAAGTATAAAACTCTTTAGGGGTGTGCAAAAAATCCGATCATCCGATTAATTTGATTCGATCCGTTGATTTTTCATTCGATCTGATTCAATCCGATGGTCGGATCGGATGGAGATTTTTTCCATCCATTAAGTGCGGATCGGATGGCGGATTTCATTACGATTCATCCGATCCGATCCGATCCGACCGAAATTAATTATATATATTTATTAAATTAAATATATATATAATTATTATATATTTATTTAATTTTTTAATGTTTTTTTAAATCAAATAATTTTATGTTATGATTTGTGTAAAAATTTAAAAATTTTATTTAAAAATACAAAAAATAGAGTTAATTAAATTTATTGGTCGGATTGATCGGATGTCATCCGAATAGTTTACGAATCGGATTAAGCGGATGTAAGAAGTGATCGGATCGGTTGCGGATTAGAATGTTTCAATCCGAACGGATGGTCAGATCGGATCAGATGATAGCAAAATCAACGGTTTCGAACCGATGAACATCCCTAGATGGGGATAGAGTATTAGTTATGGCATAGATGGATAATAATGCTCAATCACTTCTATAGCTCTATTCTCTCCGATATACAAACATCAATACCAAATACGTAATCAAATACTCAAACAATACACTAATTTTATTGGAAATTAGTCACAAGTGGGGCTTTGAAGTTTGGACAAATTGAAAATGGGAGAATGGGATTGGGGTCTGGTTGGATAAGCAATAGGAAATACTTCTCATATGATTGCAATTAGCCACTTAATAATGCCTTCAACCATTTGACGTTTTGTGATTTTTTTATTCGTGATTCTCGTTTTGAGATTCGCTTTAAGCATTTTTGCTGATATAAGGCTCCACTTAGAAAAGTCCCTGGCCCTACATCATTGACATGATATTAGGCTAAATTGCTTGTGGATGCATCTTGAACTCTGACTTGAAAATTTGAAATACGAAAACAAAATATCCTACCAACCGTTTCAAGAGACCAACCACATAAATATTCAAATTTCTTAATCTTTTTTAGAGTTACAAATTGTAAAAGGGACCCAAGTTTTTGCATCCTCGACTTGTAACTTTTCTGAAAATAATAATAATGATGATGATGAACTTTCTATTAGGTTTTCTACCGAGCTTTCAGCAGGTGTACGTCTCTATTAAATGTAATTTTTCAGATTAGCAAAACACAACGTGATTTTCATTTTGTAACGTTTTTATTTTAACATGAAACTGGACGAAGTAATATTCTCTCTTTTTCTAAAAAACCATAAACGCAAGCCACCAACATTTCAGATAGGATGATCTTCAAGTATGATAAACTCCCCGTAGATACAACAAAATCCAGAACAAAGCTGCAGCCTGCATCGTAGCAACCTCAGATCATAGAAGCCATTAGTGTCAGCAAACTCAACATAGATCTAAGCCAAACTTAAAACAACCTCCACAGTGCAACTGCCCGGAAGTGATACTTCAATAAGTCAGGCTTTCACAATGGTAATTTGTAGCACCGACATGGTTAATAATGAATGCCACAGGTGATAGGCCTTTTACCACGCCCTTTTGGACTCTATTCTTTCTAGGTGTAAATATAACCAACCAAGCGCTACCAGAAGTAGCATTTACTTGCATGTAAGACAACCTAAACATTGTGCCTTAGAACATTCAGTGTACAAAAGTTTGCACTAAAAACATGTCATATTGCGATAAATACAGAACAAGAGACGTTATTTATTGCTATAAACTAGATGAGAATGGCTTAGAGTAATATCAATCAAGGAGTCACTGACTTGCCAAGTACCACCAACTCGTCCCTCTTCTTTACAACAAAGAAATTCAAAAAGTAAGAACGTACCAAACTTAGAAAGAGTTGATTATAACATCACATGAAGTCTGCACTGTTTTCTTCTGATCCAACATGAAGTCTACACTGTTCTCTTCTGATCCAAAACCATGACCAACGTACCCTCACTGGAGCTCCTCTTTGCAATATATGCCTAGCAACCAGCCCTGGATCTGAAACTTTCTGTCATGAAATTCAACCCGAATGAGCAAAAAATGCAACAGCCATAAAACTTCCTCTGTATCTGTTACCCAACCCGAAAAATCCGTGACATTCATAAAAGAAAATTTCCTGGCTGACTTGCTGTTAATTGTAGACAAAAATGTTTTATAAAGATTTCTGAAGAAATAATACTTAATAACCTTTTCACTTATGATGTGCTCACTTTACTATGAGCGCAAGTGCAGATTCCAAACTGTTAAATTAGAGGTAGGGCAAACTTTAAGATAGACAAGATAGCTACTTATTCTCAGTTGCTGCATAAGATAGCAACTTACCTATCATAATTAGAGAGATTGATTCAGTATCGATTATAAGCTTTCCCATAATCTTCGCGCCTCTGGCGTAAATCACTAAAACTGTCATGAGGCCTTAATGGACAATTTCCTAGAGGGCTTGGAAAGCGATTTCTTGAAGTCATTGCTAAATTAAAATCGGCATGTTGCTGATCGACCATAGAGCCATCATAACCAGAAAAACATTGCTGTTTATTACCACCATAACCTGAAGTGCCAATTTGCTGATGTAACTGTTGTTGACGCCTCTGGGCATCAAGTTGAAGGAACTCCTCCCACTGTTTTGCATGCATACAATTCACCATTTCCATTTTCTTCATGTAGCTTTCACTCAACTCCCTAATAGCCTTGTGTCCGTAAAACCAAAATCAGAAACATTAAAACTGTAACCATCAAAAGATTAAAAGCAGCAGCTGATGAAACGTTTTACATCAGGTTTCTCAATCTCAAACCAGTGAAGGCAGTTGAATAACTAATGGCATGTTTTAACAGTTCTACCACATGTTTCTTTCCCTCAGTTTCTGTTCTCTTTTTTGCCAGGTCATGCCCAAACGGACTTAGAGGTTCTCATCTCTGACACTCAACCTCAATCTTAAACAAATTTCAGGAAGCCGAATTGCAGGAAAACACTAACCATTTCTAAATTCTGAAGAGACATCCGTGATACCCCATGAAACAATACCATGAACAAGATCAATGTTTAAAACGTTTCCAAAACAATCCACTCATATTACGTCATGTGGTCGTGGGAGTTCAGGGACCTCCAATGACTCTTGGATTTCATTTTGGTAAAATAAAGTATGAATAACTTTGATGCCAAAGGCAAACTAAAAGAGGCATCTCCCAACCAAAATTTTATTTAAGCTTCCCAGCCACAAAAAGAAGAAAACAAACTTGAGAATAAAATGTGCCTAAGATTTGACTAGGTTATTATATAGGCATTATTGTAATCTCACTATTGTGTCTACTTTATTAAAATTTCTTTATTTTTCTATTTACCTGCTTCTCTTTCTCATATTTTTCAAGAAAAGTGTTGTTTTTTCCCCTTTTAAGCTTTTGATTATATAAAAGCATGCATGGAATCTGATATTTCATAGTTTATATGGAATATCAACCTACGTTTTATTCTAAAAGAAATTCATTTCCTATATGAAAGGTCCATTTATAAAGGTGAAAGACTGAAAGTAGGGTCAAAAGCCAATGTTTCATTAGTCGTCACTTTAAACACCTCACCCGCATCGCTAATTAGTGCATACCTCACGATGCTTGTAATTTTCTTCATCTTCTTCCTTGTTCCGAATTCTTTCAAGATCAGTTGCCTCCCTTTTAAACTCCATCTCTAATTCTTCTAATGTCCGAGGGAAGGAAGGACAATCAAGTTGACGACCTGATTTTAATTCAGATCCTCTTCTCTCAGAATTCCATCCATCAGTTCTATAAGCACCCATTGATTGATTATGATCATCGACTGAATTATATAAATTGCTCAAATAAGGTGGAAGTCCTGGAGATTTTGAGCAACTTGCATGGCCTCTACCTCCATCATTACCATAAGCTTCATAAAATGAAGAATATGTTCAGCATTTGATTCAAGATACTATAGCATATATGCTAGGTAAACACAACATACAATCTTATATTCACTGTGAACCATCCAACACAAAAAGCTAAGATAATCTTCGACTAATTTATGGTAACAATCCAATTTCCGATCTACACAGACCCACCCAGGAAAGTTACTTCATAACTATACACATAATGCTAGTACATAGAACTTACCTCTTGCAGCAAAAAAAAATAATATGCAAAAAGCAACATCATTTAAAAATTAGAATTACAGAGGAACACAGAAAAGTCCGCACAAGCCTAGAAAGCTATGAACATGGAGTTACGAGCTTTTTATGCACGCCTAAACATATCCTATGCTGTCCCTACCTTGTGGAGAATCCTTTGAAAACTTGTGCACATTATCACGTACACAGTCTTCAACAGCCTTGTCTGACCTATGGAACCGCTGCTGGAAGTGAGATGCATTCTGAGGACCAGAATGAGATCTTTGAGAATCAGAGCGCTGTGACCGCGTGCGGACAGGGCTTATCTCAGGTGACCTAAACCTAGAAATGTGAGAGCTAGAACAACCTCTTTGATCACCACCTTCTTTAATTAACTTGCGCACAGCATCCACACCTTTTTTCAAAATTAACCTATCCCTGCCACTGACAAGGATGAATTTTTCCTCCATATTAATTTTGCAGCCAATATCCTTTTCTATCTTGCTCATCACTTTTTCAGTAAAAAGCGCTTTTACATGCCTATCTCTTGCAGGTATTCTTTCAAAGAAATCTTGAGAGCTACGATTTGCTCCAAGAGTAGAAGGGCATCCCTATATATATTTATATATATTATATTATAAGCAAAATAAAAACATGAAACAAAAACGAAATGTTTCCTTCCAGCATCAGCAAGGTGGTGCTATTAATATCCACTAGTAGCTACAGGGGGTACCACACAGTATGCATATATTGTAATGTTCAATAACTTAACATGTATTTATGGCTGCCACAAGTTCAACTTTGAAACTTCATACTTCATGCAGAATTATAAAAAAAATAAAAAATAGCTGTTCGCTGGAATGAGGGAAGGCATATTGATTCTCCGTGAACAGATTATAATTTCACCATCCTTACTTTGCCCATATATGCAGGAATGCATGCAGACAGCATTTCCTTCTTGGGTGAATCAGTTAATGATGAAACAAAACCAACCAGGAGAAACTGCTACTAGAAGTATGTCTAAAACTCAGAGGAGTTATCAGTTAAAATCAATGGCTATCCCTATGCATAAGAAGTTCTTAGTGTGTGGAAATTAATAGATAAATGTTTCACTACAGTTCAAAAAAATGATGATACAAAAATATGAATGCTTGTAAATTTTCACGAAGAAACACTTAGATTACCTGGGTGAAATGACCAGATTCACCACATATTTTGCAGATAATTTCTTCTTCCTTCCTTTTTTTCCAAATCCTCTCAGTAGCTTTTGACTTAGCCTCCCAAACCTTAGCTTCCCTGCTAGTAAAATCAGTTGGAACAGCATTAGGGTCACGAGTTTCCTCCTCATCATCAGAATCAGCATGAGACCTTTTGTTTGTTTTTGCTTTATCTTGTTTATTACTGGCTTTAAATCCTATAGGTCCAGTATACTCCTTATAAAGTTCGCTAAAATCGTCATCAACATCTTGGTCCGATCTGGTTGCCATCTAATAGAATGTTAACTCAAACTGAGCTACTGAGTTCCAGAACACCCTTGTCAATAAACAGCAAGTGTAACTGAAAGAGAGGGAGGGAGGGGGGGACAAGTTTTGTTTAGCTTTACCAAGTTCCATATTAGTTTAAGACTAAAGTGATAAAGGAGAGAAAACTGATTTATTTTTTTTAAACAACATAGGGTTAACATAAGATTTACATCATACTTGGGCAGAAATGACTTCTGTGTTCCCACATCCCATTTAACGCCTAGTTTAGAAAATTCTACACGTCTATTACATGACTGGCCCTGCATATTCTATAGACTACAGCTGATCAACAATAAACAAACACTTTGACTGCAACTATGCATAACTTCTTAGAAATCAAATAAAACATAAAGGCATTAAAAGTATATCCATCAAGCCTGTCAAAAATTATTACAAGGAACGCTTAAAACATAGTGTTATCAGCATCTTTCAAACGACTTCAGAAGCATTTTATATTCAAAAGTTAACAGTAAGCAGAGCAAACATGAAAAACTCTAAAGTTCAAATTAAAGAAAAATTCCAACGATATAGCATCAAACAATCAACTGATGATAAGTTCAGATAATAACGATGACATGATCAGCAGAGTACATAACTGATACAATGCCGAAAAAGAATAAATGATATTATAAATCAAAAGGAGCTTCAATGAAACCAAAATATAGAAAATCGAGGCCACTTCTTACCCAAAAAATGCAGTAGATGGAATTAATGCCAAATTGCAACCAATGTTCTTATCTTCTGGTTGGCCACCCAAAAAATGGGAAAATACGGTGGTGCAAGGGCGGAGAAGCAGCGAGTGAGCTACGGTTTGACAGGTATTGGAGAAGAGGGAGAATCTGAGAAAGAGTGCAGAAATTCTTGAAGACTAGGGCAAATTAACGGAGGCTTTTATTGGATAAGGGACCAAATGTTCAACCCAAAAAAACCTCTCAGTATCTCTTGAAAAAAAATATACTTTATCTCTCTCATTCACTCCCTCCCCCACTCATCACCTGTCATTATCATTACATGTTTTTTTTATTTTTATTGAAACCAAATACAATAAGAATTAATTTCTTCTAATTTTATGTTTGATCTAATAAAAAATAAAAATAAAACCAATTTGTAAACTCTAAATAATTAGAATCATGATTTCATTAATATATAACTCTAAATATAAATTTAAACTCTATATCATATACCAGAAATTCTAAATCTAAAATCTCAAAACCTTAAATCATATTTAGAAAAATAATAATTATAACCTCAAATCTTAACCCACGATATATTACTAAATCTTAAATTCCAAATCCAAAAACTTCAAACTTCAAATTCCAAAATCACAAAATCACAGACCTTGAACATTATTTAGAAAAATAATAATTTTAATTATGTATTTTGTGCGACAAAAAAATAATAACTAAATATTATTATTTAAACTTTATTAAATATATGGGTATTAAGATAATATTCACTGATTTTCATTCCATTCAAGTTGTAAACAAAACACTGTAATACTAATTCCTTCTTTAAATTTAGTAATCAAACTAAACAAAACTGTTTCATTTCCATTCCATTTCATTCACATTCTGATTTTATTCCGTGAATCAAATGCACTTTAATTTTTTTTCTTAACCCATGAGATTCCTCTTTCTTATTTTTAAACAAGTCTTAAAATGATTTACCAGAATTACAATTTGAATTTGATTATTCACCATGTACGAAGATCCCCGTTAAGCATCCATGACATAATAGTTAAAGCGCTCAACTCATAATTTATGAATTTGTACCATGACATAATAGTTAAAGTGCTCAACTAATAATTTATGAATTTGTAGGTTCAATTTCTATTAGATGTATGCCAACGGGACCTTTCAATAAGTCTATTGGAATTGGCTTTATATCAATAAAATCTCATCATCCATACATAATAAATTGGTGTGGTATATTCATATAATAACATATGAATAATAATAATGCTAATTCTTATTGAGACTCGAACTAATATGGAAAAAAATTAATAAAAAAATCAAATATGTAGTATTTACTTATAAAAGTATTCGCGAAAAAATCAATAAACTTCTAATGTTTAATCAAGATTAATTATGACAAAAATAAAGCATTAGGTCGAACTTCTTCTTTGGTGTCAAGGTAATGACTATGAATAGTCGTCGACTCTCAAGAAAGGGTAGAATAATAGGACTTATTATGAGACATAGAATGTGTTACCAATATATGATTATTACGCTTCAATAGAATTATTCTATTCTACCTGTTAGAAATATAAGAACTTAAATCAAAATACTTAATAACATGAAAATACATTTATATAAATTTCTACTTGATCAAACACAGAGGAGCATTAGATAGTAAATTGAAAAAAAAAATCAACTAAATAATTTGATTTATAGACAACATTATTGTGGTAAAAATAGTATAAAAGAGAGAATTATAATAGTTCTTTCTAAAATTATAAAAACAATAACATTTACACCATTTTTATTAGTGTCTCATTCAAATATCCTTCATTAATTTTATAATTTTTATTAACTTTATTACTTTTGATTTCTTTAAAAAGCTTAATTATAGTTGTTACTTTTAAACTTATAGGATATTTTTATAATTTTAAAAAATGTATTTGTAATTGATACTATGAAAATGTTAAAAAGAAGAAATAAATTTAAGAAGTGAATGAGATTAATAATACAAGGTGGAACTAAGTTATGAATATATATATATATATATATATATATATATATATATATATATATATATATATATATATATATATATATATATGTGTGTGGGTATCTAAGTATTTAAATAAGCATTAAATAAGTTTATATCCTATTATGTTATGTTATGTATCAATATTGTATAAAAATATTTTAATTTTAAGGACAGACAAATATATATTTATTTTTACATCCATATTATAAGTATTTAAATAAGCATTAAATAAGTTTATATCCTATTATGTTATGTATCAATATTGTATAAAAATATTTTAATTTTAAGGACAGACAAATATATATTTATTTTTACATCCATATTATTGATGTTGTGTTATGTATCAATATTATATAAAAATATTTTAATTTTAAGAACATGAAAATATATATTTATTTTTACATCCATATTATTGATGTTATGTTATGTATATCAATATTATATAAAAATATTTTAATTTTTAAAATAATTTTGATGGATAAATTGGTACAATTTGTATAATATTAATATTTTTATTTGTTTAGGTAAATATAATATATTTATTTTTACATCCATATTATTGATGTTATGTTATGTATCAATATTATATAAAAATATTTTAATTTTTAAAATAATTTTGATGGATAAATTGGTACAATTTGCATAATATTAATATTTTTATTTGTTTAGGTAAATATAATATAATATATTTTATTTTTAATTTAAAAAATTGAGTTTACAAATTAAATTACGAAAGAAAAACTACATTTTTTCAATGAGGTAAAAAAATATTCTGAATTGATTTTTTCTAGATCTTTTTAAATATGAAAGTCCCTTTATCAAATTGTTATAAAAACTATTTTTACCTTAATCTCAACTTCATCTTATTGAAAGTTAAAAAGTTATAAAAATAAAATGAATTGAAATAAACCTACGTATTAATATATATTAATTTTTTAAAATATATTTTTAATTATAATTTTAAAATTATAAAATATAAACATAATTAGTAAGAAATTTCAAAACACTCGAGTATTTACTTTAAAATATGATCAATTGTAAAAAACAATAACAATTGTATGCAAGTTTTGTCAATTTTTATAATGCAATTTTTATATTTGTAATATTTTTAAAAATGAAAATGACAAAGATTGAATGTTTACAAATTTATTATAAAATTTTAAACACCACTTTTTGTACCAAAAAAGATATTTAAATCATTATAGCATATTAAATAGTCAATTTAATCATTTTATCTTTTGGGTGCATATTATTATATTTTTTTAACAATTGATGTATCAAATTTGTTCTAACATATTGAAATTAATAATTTTTTTCTTATATTATTGTATAGATTGTATGTTCTTGATTGACAATATGACATTTTATATAATTATACAACTCTATTTAATGTTCCGTAAATTCTTAAGAACTCTTTAATTTCTTTAATTTTTCTATAATTATCATGTAATAAGTTTTAAACGATTAATTATAAAAATAATCAAAATTTTATATTTATATAATACCTATTAGAACCATTTTATCTCTTCTTAGTGATAATAGATTGAGTAAATAGAATATGTGATGATAAATTTTAAGCTAAATTATATGATTTTTTTATCTGTTTCAACTATATGAGATTTTTATATCATATTATCATTATAAATTTAAAACTATCAAATCAATCTCTATTAAATCGATTATATAAGTTAACTTGAAGGTTATTTTTTTTAATCATAGTTCATTAAAGTTTTAGATTTTTTAAAACTACAAAAAAATAAGATAGATTTATAGACACTCAAAAACTAAAGTAAGTAACATACACCCATCCCTTTAACCATTTCTCACTTTTCTAAGATAATTTTGCTATTTATCAGAATATAAATTGTATGGATGTAAAAGTAAAGGTAAACTTATATATTGTTATGATCTATGTCTGACTATTTAAAGTTTAACTTTTTTATTAGCAAAATGTACTTGGAAAATAAAAATATGATATAGTTATTTATATTTTAAATTTAAAAAATATTAAAATAATATATATTAGTCGAAATAGAGTTTGTGGTTGGAGTGCTTGCAAAACTTATTAGCTATTTTATTTAAAATTATATTTAGGAAAATTTTAACTATAGTAATGCTAAATATTACAAGTTGTGATGATTATCTTATCTAATGGGAAATCGATAAAGATATTAATTTATGGTGTTTAATTACCAGAAATAAAATCCACTTAAAATAAAGTAAGGATAAATTCTTTTAAAAATAAGTTATACCTGTTTTATAACTTGGAGATATCAAAAACATTTTCCTTCTAACTTACAAAGTACTGTAACGTACATACCATATAAAACAGATTGCACAAAAAAGTTTTCTTTTTTATTATAGATTTTTGTAATTTTAAAACACTTGCAAATTTTATTATTTTAAGAAAAATTGTGAATTGTGAAATTTGTTTCTATAAGGAGAAAATAACTCACAAGTTAGAAAAATATTAAAGATTAAAACTTTATAAAATATGAATCGGATTAATCTAGACTGGAATAGATTATTTTTAATTTTTTATTAATTTCTAACTTAATAACCTAAATAAAGCGCTCATGGATGTAATCGTATGTAAAAACAAGTGCGAAAATAAAAGAATAACATACTATATTTTTAGGTGGAAAAAACTTAGGTCATAATAATGACCTAAGGGGAAAATCACCGGTACATCGGTCTACCGGAGCACCTAACTTTCCACTATGAAAATCAAATGTTTAAGTACAAACTCGGTCTTATGTTACCATACTTAGGATACTGCCCAAGTGTACTTTACTTACGAGCCCTTGCTCTGTTTTCACAATTTTTAAAATTATCGTGAGCGATTTTCAGACCAACATTCTAATAAGCTCTCCACCAATCAGATCGTTCACAAATCAACCGTAAAAAGATTAACACAAAAAACACAAGTGCTCGTGTGAGTTCTAGAACGGATTTAATAATGAATAATCACAACTAGATAATTTAAACCAAATCAACTAGAATATTTTAGAATAAAAAGATTATGCATAATTTTAGTAAGAATTACTTCTTTGAAATTTAATAATTAAATCAAATAATCATGATCGTTCATAAAATTATTTAATATAAATACCTAAAAATTAAATAAAAAAATTAAATTAATTAATATATATATATATATTAATTACCTGATTAAGCCACTAGAGTTCTCTTATGCTCTAATAGATTGATGCCGAATAGCCACTCTTGTTCAAGCAAAAATCCTTTTTGGGTACTCTATTATGTTTTTCTTTTATATGATCTAAAGGAATAATATATGAAGCATTCTTAACTCCATTGTAAGGCTACTTTCTTTTGCTTCTCTGTTTGTAGCGGTTTCGACTGCCTCACTTTTTTCTGCATCAGTTTGCTGTTTTTTTCTCGCGGTGAACATCAATCCTAATGTATATATATTTATAGATAATAATAATATCTAATATTATTAGTATTAAATGCATTTTTGCTTAATTTTTCAAAGTTAATTCAAAGTCTTAATAAAAAAATATTTTTAAATCACATCTTAAAAATATTAAAATACGTAAAAAAAATATTTAAGCACTAAAAATAATTTTAGATTTATGAACATGTACTATTAAATGTATAAATAGAATCTTATATGTCGCAGTTATAAAATATATAATTGAAATACGATTGTCTGAAACTCGTATTTTTTGGATTTTTTTTGATAAACTTGATAACATACATACAAATTAGTTTACAAGTAAATATTTTGTCCACGAAAATAACCAACACTAATTTTTAATATATCTTCGTATATATCCTTAATTTTTATAAAAAGAAGAAGTTATAATGTATTCGTTCTTAAGTTAATATTATTAATGTTTTTATATAGTTAACAACGTTAACTTTTTATCCAATTATGTGTTTTTTTCTTTTAATTTTGATACCAAATAGCTTTGAGTTTTGATTTGAAAATTTTTAATAATTTTTTTTTAATTTTAAAATTTTGAATAAATAAATATTATTTTTAATAAATGAAATCTAAAATTGTATCAAATCTTATCTTATTTTAACGAATATGTGTTTAAATTCGAATTTCATAAATTTAAATATTATCTTTAGTTATCTCGTTAAAAATTTTATCTTTTAAATTAAGGTAGAATTAATTAATATTTTTATTTAAGATGTAAAATATATAAGAAAGAAACTAAATTTTGGTGAAAAAAGAAATTAATATCGTTACAACCTTAGATTCATGCTAATTTATTTGATAGGAGTTTGTCTAAGTATTTTTTTTTTTATAGAGTTTGTCAAATGGTGACCATATAAGATAAAAGGCCGAAGACGAATGCCAATGTAATAAAGTTGAAAGAGTCTTCAAGTTTGGTGTTTCTCTCGTTCCTTTTTACTTCACCGAGTTCTCTAACAAGCTTCTCCCTCACCAAACAATTCCAGAAGGTTGTTGATCTAGAAAGGTAAACATCTCAAGCCAGCAAAGCTCTAGTTTTGAAATGGATTTGTATAAAAGTCTCTTTCGGCATTTAATTTTGTAAAGCTTATCAGAATAGGATCCGACTGTGGTTTAGGGTTTCTCGTATGAACTTTAATGGCTGTTCCATTCAATGTGTTTTTTTATTATTTTCAATTTATAGTATTTGTATACTTGGGTTTTCTTTTCTTAACGCTGGAAATTTGTATTTAGACTAAAAATTTCTCCTTTTAAGACGAGAGATACGAATTGTAGCTTGTAATCAGAACCTAGCTGAAATAGATCGACATTAGATTGATGGGTTGCTAGAAAATTTGACTGCCATGGATATTGGAGAATCTTCTGAATCTGGGTCTGCAATACCTAGTCTTATATCGACGAAAGATGGGTTTTCTCGAGAAGATGATAGGTGCCCAAAGCAAGTGTCGCCACCTAGAGGTGGGGGGTCGAGGAACACAAGTCCAATAGGTCGTGTTGGATCGAGAAACACTAGCCCTTCCAGGCAGAAGGTGATTAAGACTAAACCGCGGGGATTAGACGAGGAAACAGTTACTGCATTTAGTAAAGCCACGCATTTAGATGTTCAAATGGAAGATAACATCTGGGCAATGTTACCTGAGGACTTATTGAATGAGATCTTAGCCAGAGTTCCACCTTTCATGATATTTCGTCTCCGCTGTGTTTGTAAACGCTGGAATTCAATTCTTCATGATAATAGTTTTCTCAAATTTCACTCGCAAGTGCCATCTCACTGGCCCTGCCTTCTTACATTTTGGAAGAATTCACAAACTCCACAATGCTCTGTCTTCAGCTTACCTCTGAAGACTTGGTATAGGATTCCATTCACATTTTTACCACAGTGGGCGTTTTGGTTGGTTGGTTCTTCTGGTGGGCTAGTTTGCTTTTCTGGGATGCATGGGCTAACTTTCAAAACCTTAGTTTGTAATCCCCTGACACAAACTTGGCGGACATTGCCTAACATGCATTATAATCAGCAAAGACAACTAATCATGGTTGTTGATCGAAAGGATAAATCTTTTAAAGTTTTGGCCACTAGTGATATATATGGTGACAAAACATTGCCCACAGAAATATATGACTCCAAGCTTGATAATTGGTCGATTCACCAAATAATGCCTGCAGTTAACCTTTGCTCCTCTAAGATGGCATATTGTGACTCTAGGTTGTATCTGGAAACCCTTTCACCACTTGGCTTGATGATGTATCGGCTTGACACTGGATACTGGGAACACATTCCTGCTAAGTTCCCACGTTCTCTACTCGATGGTTATTTGGTTGCTGGCACCCAGAAACGTCTCTTCTTAGTTGGAAGAATTGGTCTTTATAGTACTCTTCAGAGCATGAGAATTTGGGAGCTAGATCACATGAAGGTTATGTGGGTGGAGATCAGTAGGATGCCACCAAAATATTTTCGAACATTGTTAAGATTATCTGCTGAGAGGTTTGAGTGTTTTGGACAGGATAACTTAATCTGTTTCACGTCTTGGAACCAAGGGAAGGGCCTGCTTTATGATGTGGATAAAAAGGCATGGTCCTGGATTGCCGGATGTGCTCTTCAGTCTTATAACAGCCAGGTTTGTTTCTATGAGCCAAGGTTCGACGCATCCATATACTGAGTAGGAAATGTTGCTTTGCAATAATTGGTTATAGAATTATGATGGGATTTCATTTTCTGTGGCATCTCCTTTCTACTTCCCACCTTCCCGCTTTGCTAATCCGACGAGGTAATTTTCTTCACACTGTTGGTATTAGCTTTCACATGGTTGATATTAGCTAACAGTTCAAGCTTCCATCACTTTCAAGGTGCCCTTGTGTAGCTTTTGTCGGCTGGATATTGCACATTCAAATGGTGCATGAGCTTTTAAGTTGTAACAAGACTTTGTAACGCGAAAAGATTAAGCAGGGAGCAGGTTCTAGTTTGCTATATCATGTGGGTAAGATCTGTTAGATAACATCCCCTCCCCATTCCAGAAAGGGGAGGGGGGAAGAACTTTGTATGCTATTCATAATTATAACTTATAAGAATAGAAGGCTCTGTAAATGTCGAAGTTTTGTTTTTCTAATGCCAGTCAGTAGATTACTACCTAATGTGATGATCTGTTCATGCTTCACTTTCTCTGGTCAACAAGGAAATGTTCCATTTTGGTTGATATCGTCTTGGTCTAGGTTTGAGTGGATTAGAGGACAATCACAAAATTGCTTGCATTGGACAAGTTGTTTTTATGGTTGTCGAATTATATATATTTATTTAATTCTGTTATCTTGATCTGGTCTATGACTCTATTTGTTGCATTGTGTTGCTGACTTATCTGAATTTTGCGGTTACTGTTTTTAACTTTTATTTGTTCTTGGATAGATGACACTTTTGTATGTTTATGAAAATGCGTTTCAAGTTCGAAAGGGTCTCTCGTTTCCCCCACACCACCTCCCCACTTCCTCCTCTGTTGATGCTTTAATGTGTCGAATCTCAACATCCTATGTTCTTCCCATCCCTCATATGTCTTATATTTATTATATAACGTTTCACATATTATGGACAACATAGGATACATCTCTATTTTTTAATTGTTTTATTTCAAACAAGGAAAAGAGAGAAAAAAAATTCTTGATATAGATGTGTAAATTGACATGAGTTATTAACGAGATTTATGATATAATTTATTTAATTTATTAATTTTTAAAATCTAATTTTGAATGAGATGAGATGTAATAAAAAAGTACTAATAAGAAATCTCCTTAATCTTTGAGTTTTAAATAAGATAAATAAGAATATAAAAATAATAATAAATATAATAAATGATAATTTATATGATTAATAAGAACAAATATACATATTTTTAAAGTTTGATAAAAAAATATAATAAATGATAATTTATAATATATGTTTAATAAGAAAAAATATACATATTTTTAAAGTTAGATAAAAAAATATGATAAATGATAATTTATAATATATGTTTAATAATATATATATATATATGTTTAAATTTATTTTCGTTAATGTTATAATTTAAATAAGATGATATTTTAATAAAATAAAATAATATTACATCAGGAATATATAAGAGATATTAAATAAGATACTAGATGATATAAAATATTTTATTTTACGTCTACAAAAAAAAAGACTATATCCAATCCTTTCTCCCCAACTATCCATTTGGCTATCTTTTGAGAATCAGTTTTCAATTACCATAATTTCTGCCAGTTTTCAAACTGAAAGGTTCTACTAAAATAGCAGCAGCTAACTTTTTTTTATTTACTTTTCTTCTTCTAGCAAGACTTATCGGCCCCCGTTTCACTGAGTTTATTTTTTAGAAGTTATTTAAGGGAAAATTTATGAAGCTAAGAAAAAAAGTTTGAAAGGACATATAATAATTTGACATATATTAAATAAGTAAGTACCTACTAAAAAACTTTGGCATGATCTTTCTGCCATCTAAGAGCAACTTTTTTGTTTTTTATTATTTGCTTAAAAATTCTTTATATGCATAAAATTATGGTATGATCGTTCAATACGTCTTTTATATTCCAAACCTTCTTTATAAAATGACTGACATCACTCTTTCAACTTCTTTCGGGAGTGAAGTGAAAGATGAATTCGAGCAAAAAATAAATTATCCAGATGGAAAACCTCAAGAAAAAGAAATAACAAAATGGACACAAGATAGATAGAACATATATACATACATATATATATATATGGACCAATTTGACATCAGTATCTTATTAATTTTAAAAGCAAATTGTGAATTAAGCAAACTTCTATATAATCGCGTTAATTATCATGAGTAATAAGTTATTATAAGGTTAGTGGCATACAAGGCATGTGACCTTTTTCAAAAAAGCCAAACAGATTTTCTTTCCTTTGAAAATTGAACTATCAAAACTTCCCACACTCGACACTTACTGGTGCTAAAACCAAAAATATTACTACAATACAACTTTGTAATACTCAATACTCTTATAGTAAGGATTCATACAGTACATGTTTACAAATTTTAAGATGATTGTCTCACATAGATGTTACTCTTTGATTTATAAATAATTTAATTATATAATATAATTTTATTTTTTAATACCCTCGGTAAGAAAAAAAAAACATATATTTATTTTAATATTATGTTTAAAAATATACATTTATATACGTTATAATAAAAATAATCATATATTTTATTTCTAAATAGATTAAAAATAAAAATTCATATATAAATAGTATTATGCCATGCAATTAAATCTATTTAATATTTATTTTCTCACATCCACGGTAATTATTTCTGTTAAGTTTGTTATAATACTGATCAATTAACATCAGCTGATAAGCATCTGACTAGTTCTATCTCTCTTATGTCGATAACTATTAACTATGAGGAGCTAATTAAAGATAGGTACATACATGACATTGGCAAAGGGAGCCGATTGTTACGTCCCGTCCAAACTGTCCATAAAAATCCAAATAAATAGTGGTTGCCTAAAGAATTTAGGCTTTTCTACATGAAAAGTTCTAGAGTTGCCTAGAGAAGTCTAGAAAGGGTTAGAATTGGACGGACTCAACTCAAGCTTGACGACCCTAGATTGTTCGAGAGCACACTGGAGGGTGCTAGAATGGGCTGGAACGTTCTAGAATGCGCCGGATGGTTCGGGAAGGATGTGGAAGCTGCTAGAAGCTTGCGGAACATCTCGGAAGGTGCATGAAGGAGCTAGACAAACCTAGAAGACTCTAGAGTTGGCTAGAAGATCCTAGAACCTTGTGGCACATTGTACATAAACCTAGAACCTTCTTGTATATTCTAGGCATAGAATTATCTAGAATGTGGTGGCATATTCTTAAGCTTAGAAGCCACCCTATAAATAGACCACTTGGTCTTCATTTGCATTCATCTTGGGAAATCTTGGGAAATTCCTAACCATCCTTGGGAATTCTTAGCAATTGTATCATAAACTCTCTCTAGAGCAATACAAAGCATTCTTTGCAAACTCTCTTTCTATTCTCTTTGGAGTTACATTTCGGTTGAAAGGCAGGCTTAGTGCAACGGACGGTGCTAAGTGCCGCACGATCGCTACTTGAGAAATTAAGGTCGTGACAGTTGGTATCAGAGCGGGTTAAAGTATCTCTATCTTTGGCAAAAATGAAGAACACCGCCCCAGCTACACCAAGCATGGACGTTCCACCAATGGAACGTGGCCGTGAGGAAGTGCGGAAAGCCCCAAAGGAATCTCGAGCCAAGTCGAAAGACTTGCTTTCTAGCTTGGAAGCACGAGTGGGAAGTGCGCAGGACAGCTTAGGGGAGCTGTTTGATCGGGTTGACAACTTAGAGGAGCGTTGCAATGGCTTGGAGGCCGAGGATGTGGAAATCCATGCAGCGGTTAAGATGTCACTCAACGAGCTAGACGGTGGATTGAGACAAGAGATTGATGGGTTAAAGGCGGAACTTGCCAAGGTAAGGGATCTTGTCCAAAGAGAACTTGCTAATGTATTGCATAGAATGGAGGATATGGGTGGTGATCTAGCTCTTTGTAAGCGGGCTATGGCCGCGGGAACTAGTACAACCACTGTAATTGAGGCTAAGAGGGTGGATGTTCCCAAGCCCAAGACCTTCAATGGCGTTAGGAACGCTAGGGAAGTGGAGAACTTCCTATGGGGGCTAGAACAATACTACGAGGCTACTGGCATAACGGACCATGCCAGCAAGATCCGAACTGCTGCTATGTATTTGTCCGACACTGCTATGCTGTGGTGGAGGCGGAGACATGGAGATGTGCAACGAGGGGTTTGCACAATTGACACCTTTGATGACTTCAAAAGGGAGTTCAAGACGCAGTTCTTCCCCGTAAATGCTGAGGAGGAGGCAAGGGGCCGATTGCGACGATTGAAGCAAACGGGTAGCATAAGGGATTATGTGAAGGAGTTCACAACCTTGCTGCTTGAAGTCCCCGACACATCTGACAAGGATGCCCTATTCTTGTTCATGGACGGTCTCCAATCGTGGGCTAACCTTGAGCTCAAGCGACGTGGTGTCCAAGACTTATCTTCGGCCATTGCGACCGCAGAAAGCTTTATCGACTACTCCACAAACAAGGAGGGCTCCAAAGCCACAGATAAGAAGTTTGGTGGAGAGAAGAGTAATGGAGGCCATGCCAAAAGTCAGGGTTCCAAAAATCATAAAGGCAACTCCTCATTCAAGCCACGGGACAAAGGGAAGGAAAAGGAGGATCGGAATGCCTCAAAGCCCCGTGTTACGTGCTTCATTTGCGACGGACCGCATTGGGCACGTGAATGTCCGAAGAGGAAGGCCTTGAGTGCCTTAGTTGCTTCCACTCATGACCAGGATGGAAGCGAATCGGACGCAGGTGCGAAGATGGGTTCTTTGCGCCTACTTGGTGCAATGCAGAGTGCCCCAAAGACCCCTAAAGGCCTGATGTACGTAGATGCAACCATCAATGGGAAGGTCGCCAAAGCCTTGGTCGACACAGGAGCATCTCACAACTTTGTTTCGGTGGAAGAAACAAAGCGACTCGGCCTGACGGTTGTCAACGGAGGGGGTTCTCTGAAGGCAGTTAACTCAGCAGCATTACCATTACATGGAGTTGCTCGCGGAGTTAAGGTCAGTCTTGGTGCATGGACTGGCCAAGTGGACTTATCAGTGACGCCTATAGATGACTACTCGATGGTATTCGGCATGGAGTTCTTGGACCAGGTAAGAGCTTTCTTGGTACCATACTCAAACTCCATGTGCATCATGGATGGTTCGAAGGCTTGCGTGGTACCGACGGACAGGGCCACCAAACGCACAACCCAAGCTCTCTCGGCACTTCAAATCAAAAGGAGATTGAAGAGGGACGAAGAGAGTTACCTGACCATCTCAAAAGAGTACGAGGAGGAGTCGCCAAAGCCAAGCTTGCCGACGGAAGGGCAAGTTGTCTTAGATAAGTCCCATAAGGTGATGTTTGAGGCGTCACCAAAGCCAAGCTTGCCGACGGACGTGCAAGTTGCCCCAGATAAGTCCCACAAGGTGATGTTTGAGGCATCACCAAAGTCAAGCTTGCCAACGGAAGTGCAAGCTACCCCAGATAAATTCCATGGGGTGATGCATGGGGCCTTACCCAAATGGTTACCTCCAAAGAGGGAGGTGAACCATAAAGTCGAGTTGGAGCTCGACACAAGACCACCAATAATGAGCCCAGGCCAGGTTGAAAAATCAGAGTTGCGCAGCGGAAGCATGGTGGCTGATGCGCTGAGCCGGAAGACGGAACTAGCAGCTTTAAGCAGGCCAAATAGTCCTTTGTTAGAAAGGATCAAAGAAGGGTTAGAGCATGATGCCCTTGCTCAAAACCTCCTTGCCCTCATCAAGGAAGGGAAGACAAGACGATTTTGGCTGAGTGACGGACTACTCTATGCCAAGCAGAGTCGTATCTTTGTGCCAAAATGGGGGACCTAAGGAAAGAGCTTATCAAGGAGTGCCATGATTCGTTATGGGCAGGACACCCAGGAATGAGGCGTACCCTTGCTTTGATCAAGTCCATCTACTATTGGCCTCAACTTCGGGACGATATTGAAGCTTATGTGAAGACTTGTCTTGTATGCCAACAGGACAAGATTGAGCAACATGTACCTGGAGGGTTGTTAGAGCCGTTGCCCATTCCAGAGAGACCGTGGGAGAGTGTCTCTATGGACTTCATCACTTGCTTGCCAAAATCTGAGGGATTTGGCAGCATTATTGTCATCATTGACCGTTTCAGCAAATACGCGACATTCATACCTGCCTCAACGGACTGCACGGCAGATGAGACGGCGCGGTTGTTCCTCAAGAATGTTGTGAAGCATTGGGGAATTCCTTCCAATATCGTGAGTGACCGAGACCCACGATTCACGGGGAAATTTTGGACGGAACTATTCAAGCTATTGGGATCAGACTTGAATTTCTCCACAAGCTTTCATCCCCAAAGTGACGGACAAACGGAGCGCGCCAACGCGTTGCTGGAACTGTATCTTAGGCACTTTGTTAGTGCCAATCAACGAGATTGGGCGAAGCTGTTGGATGTAGCCCAATTCTCATATAATCTACAAAGAAGCGAGTCTATTGCCAAGAGTCCCTTCGAGATCGTCATGGGGCAGCAACCCATGACTCCTCATGCCTTGGCCACGAGTTATGAAGGAAAGAGCCCAGCTGCTTTCAAGTTTGCCAAGGCGTGGCATGAACAAGCGGAGTTGGCCCGAGCCTATCTGAATAAGGCGTCTAAAAAGATGAAGAAATGGGCTGACAAGAAGAGGAGGATGGTAGAATTTCAGGAAGGTGATTTGGTCCTTGTCAAACTATTGCCCCAACAATTCAAGACCTTGCGGAAGGTTCATAAGGGGTTAGTGCGGAAGTACGAAGGACCATTTCCCGTCCTCAAGAAAGTTGGTAAGGTGTCGTACAAGCTACAACTCCCTCCAAAGCTTAAAATCTATCCGGTCTTTCATGTAAGTATGCTGAAATCCTTTCATGGAGACAAGGAAGACATGAGCAGGGGAGAATCCAAAAGGGCGCCTACCGCAGTGGTAACCTCCTTTGATAGGGAAGTGGACTCGATTTTGGCGGACCGCTTGATCCGTCGAAGAGGCGTACCAAGTTATAGGGAATACTTGGTCAAATGGAAGAACGCCTCGGATGAAGAAACGAGCTGGGAACCTGAGGAATCTTTGTGGCAGTTCAAAGACGACATCGAGAGGTTCAAGCTTGAAGGCGCGACGAGGGTTTTGAGGTTAAAGAAAAAAAGGATTATGTATGCCGATTAAAGAAAATCCTCTACGGGTTGAAGCAAGCACCTAGACAATGGTATAAGAAGTTTGAGTCAGTTATGAGGGAGCATGGTTACAAGAAGACTACTTCTGATCATTGTGTTTTTGTGCCGAAATTCTCTGATGATGACTTTATCATTTTATTGATCTATGTTGATGACATGTTGATTGTTGGCAGAAATTCTTCAAGAATTGATAATTTGAAGAAGCAGTTGAATAAGTCCTTTGCCATGAAGGACTTGGGGCCAGCAAAACAAATTCTTGGTATTCGAATTTGTCGAGACAAGAAAAGAAAGAAGTTGTACATGTCACAGGAACGGTACATCAACAAAGTACTTGAAGGGTTTCATATGGATAAAGCTAAAGTGGTATCTTATCCTTTATCTAATCACTTTAAGTTGAGATCGAGTCAAGGCCTTTCAACAGATAAAGAGAAGGAAGATATGGAAAATGTTTCATATGCCTCAACAGTAGGAAGCTTAATGTATGCAATGGTGTGTACGAGGCCAGACATAGCTCATGCAGTTAGAGTTGTTAGTCGTTTTCTTTCGAATCTAGGAAGAGAGCAGTGGGATGCAGTAAAGTGGATTATGAGATATCTTTGAGGTATTTCCAAGTTAACACTTAGCTTTGGAAGTGGAAAACCAGTGTTAGTTGGATACACTGATTTAGATTTAGCAGGAGATGAAGATTCTCGTAAGTCTACTTCAGATTATCTAATTACTTTCTCCGGTGGAGCAGTTTCTTGGCAGTCAAGATTGCAAAAGTGTGTTGCACTTTCTACAGCAGAGACGGAGTTTATTGCAGCAACGGAAGCTTATAAAGAGTTGTTGTGGATGAAACAGTTCTTGAGAGAACTTGGTTTTAAGCAGCAGAAATATGTGTTATTCTGCGATAATCAGAGTTCCATTCACCTAGCGAGGAACTCAGCATTTTACTCAAGATCAAAGCATATTGATGTGAGGTATCATTGGATAAGTGATACTCTTAACAATAAGTTGATTGAACTTGAGAAAATCCATACTGATGAGAATGGATCTGACATGCTGACAAAAGCAGTGTCAAGAGAAAAACTTGAAGTTTGTTGTTCAATTGCCGTGATGGTGGATCCATCCATCTAATCAGAAAAGTGGGAGATTGGTTGGGTTTTCCTCTTGATTTGGAGAAGCCCAAGTGAAGCTCATGTGGCTTAAAAGCCCATGAAGTAAGAAGGGAAATTGTGTAATTTCATTGCTTTAATTAATAAACCCATTTAGGGTTTGTTGTGTGAGAGATTCTATAGAGTTTTTAGAATTGCAGCAGCTAGCAAAAAAACTGAGCAGTTTTTCCCTCTCCGTCCAGTCTTCATCAAGTGCTCCGATCGTAGGCCGTTTGTGGTCCAATTAAGCTGAAATTTTGCAGACAGGTTTATAACTCAAGACTCTTTAATCTGTGCGGTGTGATTTTGATTTGGCTCACCGGTTTGGGAAATTCTAAGCAGTGAACTGTGGCTACGAATTGGGTTAGATTTCTCCATTCTTCTTGAAATAATTGTTAGTTTCCAAGAAGTGTATTCTTGATGATGTTGTTGATTGTTTGCCTCTAGTTTTGCCTAGAGAGAACTGTTCTACAATTGTTTCTTGATAGTGAAAGTTTTGGAGATGAGTGCCGTGGTTGTTTCCTTCCTACACCGGGAAGGTTTTTCCACGTAAATTACTTGTGTTGATTTTGTGCATGTTTCATTTTAAGCTCTATTTATTTGTTTCTTAAAAGATTCATACAAAGAAGAAGAATATGTTTAATTACGATGTTTAGAGCTTGATTAAGTTTGAATTGAAATTATGATTCTCTTAACAATTGACTATTAAAAAGACCAAACACAACACAAGTGACATGCAAATAAAACTTAACCATTCAAGTTTATTCCATATATTCTAACCTTATTTGGTTTTTAAAAACTGTAACAATTTTAATGGCATGTTTGTTTTTTAGATCAAAATATTGATTTGAAATTGAAACATCAAGGAATAACAAGGAATAAAAATATTATTCACCAAACTACTACATAGTCCATAGATCAATAATATCATGTTTATATATTACACATATAGAAAAGAATTGATTTATACCTAATTATTTCATAACATTATAATAACAAATTATTTAATAAAGAACATAATCTAATTTATGTATTCATCGGCTACGTTTTTAGAGTATGCCTCCACTAGTAATTGGCAACTACAAGAAGTGTTCACATTTTATACAAAAATTTCTTTTAGCGATTTTTGTTCAAGTATTAATTACACTAGTAATAAATGCAATCACCAACTAAACATAATATAAGAAAATTAAACTCATACAATCATAGTGAGGAAGAATAGATATATCGAAATGGAAGTGTGACTGTGTCAAAAAAATAAAATAAATGGAAGTGTGACATATGAAAGGAAGGGCATTAGACATACTGATAAGTAGATTTCGGATGTTAAGAGAGAGATAGAGAAAAAATAGCTACATTGTACATATTTTTGTACTAAAATTATTTACATCATGATAAAATTATACACTAACATAATTTATTTTTTATTTTTTAAGATAATTTTAGGTCAATAATTCAAATATAAATATTTACAGATTTATATATTATTAATATTTATATTTATAATAAATATACAATAAAAAATGTTTCAAAATTTAACTAGTTGAAAATTAGTAAATCCAATTGCATTCAACGAGTGCACCCAATTGCATCATCGAATTATCACAGGACACATTGTTTGTAAACCCTAACAAATTTGAGAGAGTAAAAAATTTGGGAAAATAGTAAAAGGAATAACATTAAAAAATATCTACAAATTTTTCAAAAATATCTTAAAAGTTTAAAAAAAAGTAAAAATATCAATTAACAAAATGTTATCAAGGTTTTAGCAAAATTAATACAAAATTAGTGTAACAAAAGAATACGAACAGAATAAAAAATCATGTTTGACAACTCATATTCAAATTTAAGTGTAATATTTTTAGTTTTCAAACCAATTAAAGATCTTAAATATTTAAATATTTAAATATATAAATTTATAATAATGATAAATAAAAAGATAAAGATAATATGTTAAAATTTGATATCATAATCATAAAAATATTAACATAATATAGATGAAAAAATTAATATTATTATATTTAATAATATAGTATTAATCATAAAATCTAAAAATATTACCATATTTTTTTGCAAACCTTAAAAACATAAGTAAATATACACTAAATTTCAACTGTATTTTAGATAAACTTATAAAATATGACTCTCAAAATTATAATTTTAAAAATAATATATCTTTATATAATTTCAAACACTATCTAATGATACTTAAGAAAATTAAAGTAATTTAGATCTATTAAATATAATAATGTTTAATTAATTTTACGTTTAATATTTGTATGATGTAACTTGTTATAAATTAAAAAATTCTATTTATTATAGATTATGATATTATTATAACAAATATGATATAACATTTAATTATAGATTAAAAAATGAATCATGTTATTTTAATTAATAATATTTATTTTTAATTATCTATTATATTAATTATAATTGGATGATTATTTATAAATTAAATGAATATTTTTATAAATTTTAAAATATAATTTTTTAAAAATAATTTTCAAATAAAATAGAGAGGATTTTCCAACTTTAAAGCGAGACGTGACAACCAATACTTCAACTCAAGTATGATAGCCATATGTCCATGTCATGGTTCTTCAAATAGAATAAAGATCAGGTGTCCCCCCCCAAAACAAAAAAAAAAAAAACCGCTTCTCTCCCACTCTGTTAAGAGCAGATGGGCTTACTTAGTGTAAAAGCTTCGAATGGCTGATGATCACGTAGAAAGCAAGGGGCTGTCGGTTAAAATTAAATTTGCAGTGGTCCTAGTTTGTAGAAGTTGATCCGTCTATGGTAACAAAGGACACTGTTCTCAAGACGAAACCAGTGACACAGAGTTGGAGATCACGCCCTCGGGTTACAAAGTTGTAAATTTCTAACCCTAATGTTTATCGTGCTTATACATTGTTAAAACTTAAAAGGTGAAACTTTTAGCAATTCTATGTGTGATCACTTGCCAATGTCCTCTAAAGCTCTTAATTTTATGCTTGATGCTCATGCTACTTTGGGAAGAATCCTAACTCTGCTTTTAGGTTTTCCCTACTTTCTTTTCCTCTAGTTTTAAGTAGATTATTAATTTTATAGGATGAGTGTCGTACAAATGATTCATATATGTAATTTGTGTAATTTGTGTAATTTAATTATTTAGAATAAAAGTTATGTAAATTATAAAAAATGTAAAGATTAATTAAAGATAAATTATATTATTTAATAATTTTTTATTAAAATATTATTATTATTTAATTGCATGATATAATCACTTAATATATATATTTTTATTTTGAATTATTTTAAGATAAAAAAACATATATTAATTTTTCTTACCATATAAATAAATAAATATATATTTTAACGTGTTACGAAAATAAAATATATTTTATATATTAAATAACTGAATTATTGATGTAACTGAGTGTATTATTATTGTTTTTTATCCATGGATCAAAATGCGACTAAAATATGAATTTTTATTAAAGATAAAAATCAAATTTAATATGAAATTATTAAAAAAATTAAAAAAATTATAATATTTAAATAAAAATATATTTTGTATTTTTTAATATTAATTTTCATTTTAATATTTTTAAATATTTATATTTTAATCACGTTTAATTAATTGATAAAAAATAAAAAAAAATTAATAAAAAAATCTTTAAAATAATATAAATTATTACAAATAATTTAATCTTGAAGATTTCGGTGTCATTTTTCTCAATTTTATATTTGATGTTGGAGTTTTCTTTTTTTTTTCTTTTTAACCATTAAAAACTTTTGATTTTTCTTAATTTGTTCATTTTTTTACTTCATTATTTTATACCCAATGATTTTATACTTATAATAAGGCTTGTTCTGCCCATCAACCAGTTCAACTAAGTGAAACATTCTTTATAATTTGTACTTATTGCATTTGTAGTCCCTTTCTTATATGAATGGTGCACTTAAGTCCTACTATGAAATTGTATATCATTAGTGCTTAACTTATAAAATCGGTGAATTTAAGATCGACTTTAAACATATTAAAAATTGATATAATTTCAAGTGATTGAACATTGCAGGGACATAACTGTATATAAACTTTACAAAATAGAAACAAGCATTCTCGCAATAAAATTTTCATCATCATTATTAATTTATTATATGGTATTTCTTTTCTTCTCCAAATTTTAATTAGAAGTGCACTGATTTTATAAGTTTGGAATTAATGCTGCACGGTACTTGGAGGTAGAGTGGTAATGGTGTCAATTTAGTTGTGTTCCTAAATTAATGGTATCGTTTTCAAGTTGGCATTGGATTTTTTGTTATGCTGTCTATTTATACTAATAAGAATGAACAATACTTTTAAGAACATGGGAAAAAAATTTCGATAAATTATAATTAAATTTATTTACGTTATGTTTTCGTGTTGTGTTAGATATTGTGACTCGTAACTGTAGAAATAAAGTGTAGCATTCTTAAGTTAAAAACAGAATTACTAAGGTAAAAAGAAGAAAAAAATAAGTTGAGTGTCTAAATGATCTAAAGAGGGAGTCCATGATAAAACAATATTGGTGAATGTATCTAGTTGGAAAAATAAAAAAGGATTCCACCTTGTAACAATAATTAAGATAAGAAAAAATGGTCTTAAACCTTATAAGGTATCCAAGAGAAAAACACTAGTTGCTCTGTTTAGATTATCTCGCTTAATTGTTATGAAGAGGACAGAATCTCTGACTAAGACCGTTGTTAAGGACTGACACATTATTATCTAGGGAAAAGGGCGCCACTGGTCCCCTATCACATTAATCTTATTAATCTTGTAATTTAAATTCCAAAAATAATGCAAAGACGAAAGTGTAATTTTTTTTTATTGTTGTTGTTATGGAATTAAAACTGTTTATTAAAAAATAGGACTAAAGCAATTCTTTTATAAAAACGATAGGAACTCCTGCGTCCCTACCCTATTTTCTAAACTACATCGGTTGCTAAAACACCAGCTAATATCTGAATATTTAACTTGTACTGAAGCTCAAAGGCATGCATGATTTATATCAATATCATACATTATTACCCACCAAATCTTTTTAAATTGCAAAATGCCAAACCAGCTAGATGACTAACATATTCTGAGTTTCTGATTTTGATTTTGGCATTTCTACACAATACATACAGGTATCTTGGTATGTCATCTCTACAGTATAGGCATGCCTATTTTGCCTTAAAATAAGGCAATTAGAAAGTGAGTCAAGCTGTCAACTTATAGTCAGAAGAAGAAGAAGATTGTGGTCCACCTTTTAGTATTCTCCCCACATTAATATTAGTTAAACTCATTCTAAGTCACAAACTAACCACTCCATTCAATAACTTCCTCAAATTTACAACACGTGCTCTAAGGTCCTCAAACCTTTTAAAATGTGTCCTATTTTATCTAATAATATGTGATTAATTTATTAATCTCGTTCATGTATAATAAATGACTACATAGGATAAACATCAGGTGCGATTTAAATTTATCTTATGTTGCCGAAATTAGTAAGCTAATAATGTGTTATTAGTTAAAATAGGACCCATGTAATATCTTTTAAAAATCTTGAGGACCTTAGTGAATTGAGGGTTAAGTTTGGGACCTCCTTTAATATTCATGGTATCAATGAATATACAAGCAACCCTAGATGGTTCTCTTAATAACTTTTTGTATTCATCAGTCATTAATTATATACACTCACTTTATGCATGCATGTCAGCAAATACTTATACATATGAAAACACCTCTGTTTATTTGCAATATCCTTTTGATTCACCCTTTAACCTTATGTACTTTTGAAAATGAAGAATACTACAGTTTATTTATTTATTTATTTTCTTCTTGATTTATGAGAAAATACAAAAGTAATAATTTATTTTTTAAGTTATCCAAGGTTATCTCTACACCCAAGTTATTTTATGAAGGTAGGTGTCTCATGTCTGAACCCTTGGTTTGACTTTGGGGTTTGAAAACTCTATAAAAACTACAGTATACTATCCAAATCTTCTCTCGTTCAGTTTGAACAACAAGCAAAATACCCTAATTTGATCCCAAAGTATCATTTAGTAAGAAGAGATATGCTGGCCATAAGGTTTATAACAAGCTTTGTTTTAGGGCTCCTCTTTGTTTTACATGCTCTCAAGAATACATTTGCTTATGCACATCAAGGTATGTACATATACACAGCTTAGTCTCTGCAGCTTTGAAATTGAATCAGACCTTTTATATTTAAGCTCATTATCGTTGCAGGTAGACATGAGCTTTTGGTGACCAGAAAAGATGCCCGTGAAGAAAAGGTAAGAGTACTTCTTGATTCAATTTAGCAAAAAGTACCTACTTTGAGGGTATTGTATGTATGATAATTATATATCCTGAAGAGAAATATTTCTGCAGGAGGATCTTAATTGTATTGTTACTGCTAGAACAAAGTTAATAGGACTCGGACGAGGTAAAATGGTTGAATACAAAGAGCTGAGAAACGGGAATGAAGCAATAAAAGAGAGAAATGGAGGAACTTCAGAGATTTCAGGTGCAAATTCAGATGGAAATTGTTGTCTCTTTGAAGGAAAGAAGGATTTTAATGTGAAATCATCATCTATTGGGGATAGAAGAAACAGAAATCTTAAGGGAGGAGCTGGTTTTTTAGCTTTCAGTGCTGATTATCATGGGCCTAAACGCCATCCTCCTAGACATAATTGACTCATGAAAGGCATTCTAATTTCCAAATATCCATTTCTGATCTCTCTTTTAATTTTATTTGTTAATTTCCTTAGTAATATGGTCTCCAAGGTTAAAATTGACATGCATGTTAAATATATCTTATTATTGTATGTACGTAGACAAAAGATTTAGAAGTTGGAATCAATGGAGAGTTTAATTCCCTTTTTTGGGCTTCTATTCACATACAAAGTTTAAATCTGGTTGCTTTCATGAATCATTTTTTTGAAAGCACTTTTGCATGTATCACTAAAAAGAGAGAAAAAGAAATATTTCATATATCACTGGTTTGTGTTATTGCAGGACAAATTTATGAACCTTCATTTAATTTTGAGACATCTCTTATACTAGGTTTACCCTTGTAGGAGTGGATATGAAAGATTCGACTGATCATTCTCATGAAAAATCCCAACGAAATTTGATCTCTCAGGTATTTCTTTCTCCTCCTTATCTTAGTATATGAAAATGTGCGGGCTTAATTAAGTGCACAAAATGACCCCTTTCATAGTTTTAGGTCTATTTGAACACGTGTTCAGTGCATCTTATAACGTTGAACATTAGTTTCTGTAACGTTTGAACATATATACGGTGAATACATGTTCAAAACGTTACAACAATTTGAACATATTCTCCATGCCTAGGTGGGATTTAGAAATGAATTGACTCAAAATAATGGATTATATATAAAACGGAGCCTCGACTTGTTTTGAAACTATAGGTCGCTCTCAATATAGAGTATTTTAATTTGCTTTGATTAAAGTGAAAGGACATACCCTAAGAGTAATTTGGTACTCATTTGGTTTCTTTTACAGCAAGACATTAAAGCTATGTTGGAGTCAAACAACTTGGAATCTGTGAGATTGATGACTCCAAGAAATGAAACCAAAAATCTTCTGAACTCGAACCCCAAGCACGTTCAAGACACCAAAACTGAGCCAATAACCCAAGAAACTACTGCTGATGATGATTTTTCTGAGAAAGATGAGGCAAGAATACTTCTTGATGCAACCAGAGAAATAGTAAATCTGATGCACAAAGATTATAGAGGAATGGGTCGCCGCAAGCCCCCAATTAATAACCATGAACCTTGGCATTAATTGATCATTGTAATCACTCTTGAGACCTTATTAGCTATAGAAGTTCCAAGCATCAACAGTTTTCCCCCCCTACACACTAAGTTTTATTGTTTTGATTATCGGCTTAGTAACTAATAGTATTTTTTTTTCTCCTTCAAGAAGATAAAAATTTTGAAGTAGAAACAGCTATAACTACAAGTACTGTAAATTGAGCACTTTTTTGGTAATGTGAAGTTTAACTGCAGTTTTTATTGTGAAGTACTACTACCTGCAAGTATTATTCATATATGGACAAGTTGGTTAATGAAAGGAGAGTGGACTGATGCTGAATCATTGAAACATCTAGATGCTACTAATGAATAAACAGCGTCAGTAGGAAGAAAACCGTCCCACAAGAAGTGATTCTCTGGTTTTTGGCATGGCTTTAGCAATGGAATTCAAGCAGAAGTGCCATCTGCCAAGGTTGTACAACATGGATTGCTTGTATCAATTAAACCTGCAATTAAACACATCGATATTTTAAATTGGAATTTTTTTTAAATCAAAGTTATTTATAGTCTAACCACTCAAACCACTTTGTTTGTAGCGAGGGTGTGGCAAATAATGTCGGTGTAATATCTGATGTTTGGGTTTTGTAGATATTAGGGTATAACGTGTCGTGCCGTTATTGGCTTTTGATAGTGTTGTTCTGATTGGTTTTCAAGAATTGATCGCTATATTAGCATGTATGTAAACCAAGGCTGATAATAGAATTGGTGAATCAATCGTAAAAACTCATCAGAGTGATTTTAAGAAAACTATTGCAAGTGTTCTTATATAGCAAAGTTTTCTTTTTGTGTTGCGAAGTTTTATTTTTTTCATTCTTATAAAACTCTCACTCTCGTCTTAATATAACCCAAAAAAAAAAAGAAATAAAGAGAGAGAGATTAAGGACTTATTTTGAATTTAATTTTTCAAATTGAATTTTGTTTAATAATTAATTCAATTGTGGTATAATTATGTTTTTACACAATTTTTTTTAATATTTTGAAACTTAAAAAAAGTTTTGAAAATCATATTCTCTGTTCAATTTTCTTTAGTTAATTTTTTTTTTGTAACTTAAAGAGTGAATGAAAGAAGATAACTTTTTTATTAAACATGTTTTTTTGTATTTTTCTCTAAATGAATTAGAAAATAGAAAACTATTTTTAAAGCACAAAATTTTGGAATGATATATTTGTTATTTACAACTAAGAGTAAAATGAATAAAAATAAGGATAAGTAATTAAAAAATACATTTAAATAAGAAGAAAAACATTAATATATTAACAATAGGTCTTTATTAATACGTAAATCTTAAATCATTAGTTTTATAATTATTTTAATCTTTTTAATATATATATTTTTATTTTTTGAAAAATATATCTTTTAACTACTAACCATGTTAATTTTATCTTTTTTAACTATAAGATATAAATACTCATTATATTTAATTTTTTATTTTTTAAATATTATATTTGTTTTAAACTTAAAACAAATATAGTTAAAAAACTAACCCTATTGCTTTCGTGATGAAATTCACCCAAGCTACTATCTTTTATAAATTGTTTACTTACTTTATTTTTAAGTATGAATAAATTCATTTAAATTTATATTATTATATTTATATTATAAAAAATACCCTTATAATAAGAGATATACTTAGAAATTAAATAATTTATTTTATTTGATGTTATTTTTTTAAATATAAGTGTAGTTTTATAAACTTTATTTTTTATTAAAAAAATTTGCATATAATAAGATATTTGTGAACATGAAACTGTTATGTTAAAAATAATATTTAAACACTAAAAGAAATAAAATGAATTAGTTTATTTTCAACTATATCCTTTCTCGTATAGTTATTTTTTTATAATTTAAATATAATAATATTAAATTAAAATAAATTAATTATTATTTTTAAAATAAAATGATTAATGGTTTATTATATTTCTTATTTTTGAGATAAAAATGTTAACATATTACTTACTCTAATATATTTTTAAAATATTGAAATTAATTTTCATCTTTTATCTATTTATTATATTTTTAATTAAAATACAATATATATATATATATATATATATAAATAAAAATAAATAAAATTTAATCTAATTATTTAAAATATTATATTTTAAAAAATATTTTTGTATATATAATTATAATATATAAAAAATAATATTAGTATAAATTAAATATAATTTTTATATTAGAATAACAAAAATTAACAAATTATTATGGATAATTTAATTTTAAATATTCACCATTAAAGTGCCAATTCTTAAATTATACTTCATAAATTTTGATAATATCCTCTATGGCAGTAATTCTTCCCTAAAATATACGATGGTTTTTTTTTTCCCAGCAGAGAAGTGGGGATCGTATATTTAGTACCGGCTTATATCTCCAACCATACATAAGCATAAGATAAACCGTGTTTTTCTTTATTTCATATCGCATCGAAAGCCTCAAACAGAAAGATTTTTATTTTATTTTACCTTTTCTTTTCCCCCCAATTTGTATTCTCTCTTTCCACTTTCAGTTTTTTAACCCTCTTTCTTTCTTTCTGAGTGCTGGTCGTGGTCCTTTCACTTATCCTTACTCACTATTGATTGACTAGAACCAGAGACGACTACTGAGGCCAAAAGCAACTGATGGTTGGATTGCGTTTGGTTTTTCTTCTTTTAAGGTATCAGATGTGCTCTTTAGTTTTTGAGATCTTTTTTGTTTAATTGCGATGCTTAGATTCATCTAGTTTTGGACGTTGTGGAATTTGTTGCTTTGTCTTTGAGTTGAGGGTGTCCTTGTTTTGATGTTGAAGAACCCATTTGAGTTCTGTATTGTTATGTTGACAGATATGGTGGTTTAGCTGCAAAGACAAGGTATTGTGAGCTCTGCTAATTTGGTAATTTTTGAAATTGCATATGAGTTTTTGTTTTTAAACTGTGCTTTCATTGCAAGTGAAGATCTATAATTTGTATGGACTTACCCGTTGCAACTGAAGATCTATATCCAATATATTTTGGGAATAAGTGATTTGAAGGGGGAAAAAGGGTTTTCTTTTTCCCTTTTATAAAACCCTTTCTTAAATCATATTGTCAGCATTGTGTTCATCATGGCTACTTTGGCAAGACTAGACACTGTCTGTAGACGATTGAGATGCCAATTGCCATTTGAATTCTGTAGTTGAAAGTGTTTAAACGAGTCATTTTTGTATATTTACGAATTTGATGTTGAAGAGGTATTCAATGAACGGTAGCTGATTTCATATTTTTCAATACCAATGGAATTCTGTTTCATGTCTTTTGAAAAGTATAAAACACAAATTTCTTGCAGCAGATACGTTACTTGAAACCAAAATTCCCTCTTTATTAATTTTAATTAACTTACTAACGAGCTAGTAATTAGGAGTAGATTTTGTTACCGATTCTTTGTGGGTACGGCAATTCTTGTTTTTAAAATTACTTATCACTAATATGTGATTACGTATACTCGCGTCAAAAACTTGACACGATTAAGAACACGTAAATATACATGATCATGTGCAAGTAATAAGTAATTTTAAGTACAAGAATTGTCGTATCCACAAGTATTGTTAATAATATATACTCTTAATTACTAACTTCTTAGTAAGTTAATTAAAATTAGTAAAATGGGGTTTTTGGTTTCATAAACTGAAAATTAAATCTATCAAATAAAATGTAAAAGGTTACGATAAATAAAATAAAATAAAAAACGATTGCAGGATCATTTTTCACTACTAACATGTATTTCAAATCGAGAAAAGCATATACTAATCTCCTATTATTTGATTATACTAACTTAGAGAAATTCACAAACTCTTTAAATTTAATCTAACAAAAACATTCAATTTTAATAAACAAATTGGATTAAGATTAAACATACAAATTCAGTTTAATTACCATGAGTATTAATTCTCATTGTAAGTAATTTATCTTTTATTATTTAAATTAATCAAGCGATTATGTACCCAATCAATTAAATTGATTAACAATGAATTGATTTGATTATATAATTGTAAATTTAAATAATAAAAAAACTCATACAAAGATTAAAACTGAGAATTAATACATAATCAAAAAGAATATATAAATATAATACTACAGATTTTATTAAATATTGTAATCTATGTCTAGGGTTTTTAAATCACTTACAATCAATAATAAAATTAGTTACGCGTAGAAAATAATAAATTAATAATATTATTCATGAAAAGAATAAAAAAAATGGGAAAAAATCTTAGGTTTTTGTCTTTAATTATGGTTTTCAATTCCAAACTATTTTTCTCCTCTAAGCGTTTAAGAAACTTCAACTTTCTTGCTTCCTCAGATGATGGAATCCTTCCTATTACATCTTGTGATTGAGTCACATTAGATTGAAACTCTTTTCCATGCAATAACATATAGTAAGCTTTGAATAGATCCATAAAAGTATTTTTGACATTATCTCTCAATTTTTGAACAATTTGTAAATCATAAATCTCTTCAAATAAGAATTCCAAATACTCTAATTTGTACCTTGGATCAAGTACAAATGCAACATACAACATCTTATTAGTCTTTTCTACATTTCCCCAATACTTCTCAAATTTTGTTTTCATGCTAATAGCCATATTTTTTAACAAGTCATCAGAAACACACCATGTAAGTATTTGAGATTGAATGTTATGTAATTATGTAAAATATAAATTTGAAGTAGTGCATAAAGATGCACTAACAAAAAAACAACATACCATTCAGATTTTAGAATTCAGACTCCAGACTTACCATTCATTTTAATCAGGAAAAAACTACTACCAGACTACCAATACATGAATTTGAGCTCCAAGTTTAATTAACTTTCTAGATCAAACAAATACTCATAAGAATTTTATGGGAATTGGAATCAGATCCAACAGGTAAAAAATAGCTCTACTTTCTAACAGAAGATCATGATGGGTATAAGAAAGGTGGAATGCATCCTGATGATTATAATTAGCTTAAACTGAAAAATGAGTTATGTACATGTATATATTCTTGATGACATAGATTTTTTATTCTCGGGGGTAGACCTGTACCTCTTGAAATTCATAATGATCAAACATTAATAAAATAAACTATATATATTTAATCTATAAAGAGAACTTAATCAAAATAATTAAGCTTTAAAAGAGGGACAACATACGAACAATTTAACTGAAGTTATAAGTTATAACAGTATTAATTAGTTTCCACTTTCCACCATTTAAAAAAAATGAACTCTGTGAGAAAAAAATGTTCAAACTTCAGAGTTCACAGTTCAAAGTATTCAGACTAACAAAAAAACGACATATCATTCAGATTTTAGAATTCAGACTCCAGACTTACCATTCATTTTAATCAGGAAAAAACTACTACCAGACTACCAATACATGAATTTGAGCTCCAAGTTTAATTAACCTTCTAGATCAAACAAATACTCATAAGAATTTTATGGGAATTGGAATAAGATCCAACAGGTAAAAAATAACTTTACCTTCTAACAGAAGATCATGATGGGTATAAGAAAGGTGGAATGCATCCTGATGATTATAATTAGCTTAAACTGAAATATGAGTTATGTACATGTACATATTCTTGATGACATAGATTTTCATTCTTGGGGGTAGACCTGTACCTCTTGAAATTCATAATGATCAAACATTAATAAAATAAACTATATATATTTAATCTATAAAGAGAACTTAATCAAAATAATTAAGCTTTAAAAGAGGGACAACATACGAAAAATTTAACTGAAGTTATAAATTATAACAGTATTAGTTAGTTTCCACTTTCCACCATTTAAAAAAAAATGAACTCTGGGAGAAAAAATTGTTCAAACTTTAGAGTTCACAGTTCAAAATATTCAGACTAACAAAAAAATGACATATCATTCAGATTTTAGAATTCAGATTCCAGACTAACAAAAAAATGACATACTATTCAGATTTCAGAGTTCATACTAACAAAAAAACGACTTATCATTCAGATATTAGACTAACAAAAAAATGATATACCATTCAGATTTCACAGTTCAAACTTCACACTAACAAAAAAACGACATGCCATTCAGACTTTTCAATTCAGACTTTAGACTTACCGTTCAGTTTATTCAGGAAAAAACTACTACTAGACTACCAGACCAATACTCCAGTAGTATTAGACCACATACCTATTTCATGATACCTATTTCATGATTTTCGTCCATTGTTGTCATGACACGACGCGACGCGAGGAGAGGTGGCCAGTTTCTGGTTGAAGTAACGTGTGAACAATGGCTATTTGTTGGTGGAAGCAACGAGAGGAACGGTGGTTAGCTGCTGGTGGAATCAACACGAGGAACGATGGCTAGTTACTGGTGGAAGCGACGATGGCCAAACCCAGAGCGTAGACGAAGAATTGGCGAAAGCAAAGCGTAGACGGTTATAATATTTTATAACCGGACTGGACCGTTTTAAAATCGGTTTTATTTAATACGGACCGGACCGGACTGTTTTATTTACAAAACTGCTCGGTTCGGTCTGGTTTGGACCGATTTTCCGGTTTAAACCAATCCGGCTCGGTTTTTGGACACCCCTAGGTACAAGTACAGACTTTAGTGCATCTCTCTCAAATTCAATAACCATTCAAGTATTAGAAGACCTCAAGAAGAATTCCCATCACTCTGGTTGGAATCATGCCAATAAAGATCCGTTTGCTTCTGCTTCAGGCATAAACAGATATTCATACAAGTATGCATACTTGTGAACTTTGCATGAGCTTTCTTTTGGGTAAAGGTCTTGAAGTTTTGTAATTCTTAAAAAGTTACGTTCTAGTTATTGAACTTTTAAGGTATAAATCTAGTTTCTTTTACATTTTAGTTCTCTATCTTTTAAGGTATATATCTAAGATTCTTTAATTATTTAAAACCTCCAATCTATTCTAAATATATCATTTTCCAAAGGTTAAATTTGAAATTTTAAAAAATAAAATTTAAAAAGTAATATTTTTTCAAAAGTATATTAAAAATTCAATTTTTAAAATAAAATAAGAAAGAAAAAAAATAAAACTTAGATTTGAAATTAAAAAAATTACTATTTTTTTAAAATACAAAAGTTAAAAAATTAAGATTACGAGAAAACAAAATGTAAAAAAATTTAAAAACACTATATTTATTGTTTTATTCATATATATATATATTAGTTTTTCTTTAAAAATTTGATTTTTTTGATTAATTTTTTATTTTTTATTTTTTAAACTTTTTGGGTTTTTTAAAATTTCAAATTACCTTTTTGAAAAAAAACTATTTGAACTTCAATATAATTTTTAAAGAATTAGAAGACCCTAAATGTATACTTAAGGTAGAGGACGTAATTTTATTTTTTGATGAATTATAGGACCCTTAATGTATATCTTAAAAGATAGAAGACTAAATTGTACTTTTTGATGAATTATAGGACATTTAGTGTATATTTAATAGGATATTTAGTGTATATTTTAAAAGATAGAGGATTAAAAGTACATTTTGAAGAATTATAGGACTTAGAGAGACCTTAGCCCTTTTTTTTAATCGTTGTTTCTAATTAGCTGGTATGCAAAATGTTTCTTCTGAGCTTTGAACTACTGTTTTACCCTTGATTCTTGGGGAAGTTTATGTTCCTTTTTTGATATACATGCTATCCTTCATGAATGTAAGATTTGCCGACACTATATAACCTGCTTATAGGAAGTAAACCCCATAAGTGATTTGGGGTTTAATGACTATCACCTGGTACATGAGGAATTCTCAGAAAAGGTCAATGAGGATTTCTGAATTTAACGTGATATGACCAGTAAGGGGGTTTGATTCTAACCCATCTGCTGTTTGCTACATCTTGTTGTAAGATGTTCTTAAATAATAAATTTAAAAATTAGTACAATGTGACATGGGGGTAAGTTTCATGTTGTAAGCTTACAAAATAATATTTGCTTATATCTTCAATTCAATGTTATATTTTTCCTTGCAATATTAAATATCAAAAGTGTAACTTTCCATACGTATCCTCACAAGTCTTTGCAATCAGGCTTAGAGACTCTTACTGGAACCTGAATTATGTTGTTTAATTATTAACCTGTTAAATTGGTAGGCATAGATAGTTGCTTATCCTGTGTGCACAATACATTCAGGGATGTACAGAAAGCTACACAAAATTTTACCACCACGTTGGGACAAGGATCATTTGGTCCTGTGAATAAAGCAACAATGCCTACTGGAGATGTTGCTGCTGTTAAGGTGCTTGCTTCTAATTCTAAACAGGGGGAGAAAGAGTTCCAAACTGAGGTATGGAATATGTAACATTTACTCTACGTCATCATAGGGTGGGAGAACAAAATTTCAGCTCATGTATGTATACCTCTTACTGGTATGTCAGAAAAAAAATTCCACCGTAAAACAATGAGATCTTTTTTACTTTACTTTGTTTCCAAGAACTAGGTTAAAAAATATCTTATAAATCACTCTAAGGACCTGAAGCATACTGCCCTGAGAGTGATTTATAAAAGTGCAGGGGAGTTCTGCAGCTTTTTGGATTCAACATTGACAAAATGAACCAAATTACCAGTTTTCTCTAAAAGCTTTAAGGTTTTAAAATAGAGTTTTTCTTGTGAGCAGGCAAGAGATCTGTTAAATCCTAAAAACTTGTCCGATTGCTATCCATCTGTTAGGTTCATCATAGAAAGGATACTGCCTGCTTGTAAGTTGTAACGACCAAATCAATCAAGATTTTTTTTCTGGGCCAAAGTCATTGTGGCGAGCTATTATTGGAGAGTATGAATGATGTCATAGAAATATCACTAGTTCCTTTTGATAATATGCCTAAACTATCTGATCAGATGAAAGAGACTTTTTCTTTCCTTTGATATTTAAAATTATTCCTATCAATTGCATTCACTTAGTAGACAACTACAAGCATGAAAGAAATGAAAAATGGACAAGCGAAGGAAACAAAAGAAAAACAATCACTTAATGGACCATATAAACCATCAGATATCTTCTGTCTAGACAGGTCGTCAGTTTTTTTTTTTTTGTGAGTAGTAAACTGCATTTATTTTTCTTTGTAGCAAATAGCAACCACCCTTGTTGGCTGATTATATGTTCTAGTGAATGAAGTTGAGTGGTCACAATTTGCGCGGTCTTGTTTCAGGTACTTCTGCTAGGGAGATTGCATCATCGAAATCTTGTGAATCTAGTAGGATATTGTGTAGATAAAGGACAACATATGTTGATTTATGAGTTCATGAGCAGTGGAAGCTTAGAAAACCTTTTGTATGGTAATCTCAGAAACAGTGTATATCTCAAAATAATTTCTTTCTTAAAGCTCCCTTGTCAATCACTTATAATTTTTTGTTATTTGGGACTTGAGTTGTTTATTTCAGACTATGCTTCTTTTCATTGACTAGGCGGAGAACAAGTTTTGAACTGGGATGAAAGGCTTCAAATTGCTCTTGATATTTCACATGGAATTGAGTACCTTCATGAAGGGGTATGTTAAGTCGTTTTTTCCTCTTTGGTGAAAGGTTACCCTTGTTTTAATTCTCACTTGTGGAAAGTTCTTGAACAGGCTAATCCTCCTGTTATACATCGTGATTTGAAGACCGCTAATATACTGTTAGACCAGTCAATGAGAACTAAGGTAAGATAACTGATAAGAGTATATAGATGTTTTAATAATGGATCAGTGTTTTATTCCCAGTCACGCACAATGCTTACAATGTCTCGTCCATTCTTCAAATTATACAGATTACGGTTGCCTGAAGGTTGGTGTAACAAAGACAAAGGGAAAATAGAAAAAACCATGGTTGTGTTTTTCGAACAGTTTTGTCACTTTACTTCGAATTGGTACAATTTAGTCCATTTAGTTTTAACAAGTAGGACACTTGAGTCATGTTTGATTATTTTTTGGTACACATTAGTTAAAGTGGCCTGATTGTTAGGGTACCATGTATGAAAAGCTGCCGGAACTTGCATGGTGGTAAATTACTGATGCTGTGCTCCTCTTTGGATTATGTTCTTTACATGATGAGGCTTTTTCTATTATGAACTTAACAGGTCACTGATTTTGGGCTCTCAAAGGAAGAGGTGTTTGATGGCCGAAATAGTGGCCTTAAGGGTACATATAGTTATATTGATCCAGCGTACGTATCTACCAACAAATTTACAATGAAGAGTGACATCTACAGCTTTGGCATTATCATGTTCGAACTAATCACGGCTATCCATCCTCACCAAAACCTACTCGAATATATTAACCTGGTAAGCTTTTGCATCCCCTACCATTAGAATTCTCTCTTTAATTCCATATTTTCAAATTCCGGGACTGCAAACCTATTATATCTTGCCTTTTCTTTTTTCCAAGGCTTCTATGAGTCAGGATGGAATTGATGAAATACTTGATGAGCGCCTGGCTGGCGAATGCAACATTGAGGAAGCCAGAGCACTTGCTAGCATTGCTCACAAATGCTTGAAAAAGTCACCAAGAAAGCGACCTTCAATCGTAGAAATTTCACAGGCTATCCTGAAAATAAAACAGAGCCGCCTTATGAAAGATGACACCGTGTCCTTTGTGTGCTGGGTTTTTTCACGAGTAGCGAGCAGAATAGGGGATCAGCAGGGGACTTGAGTCCAGCATAATTGAGAGAGCGGTAGCGTGACCCTAATAGTTTTCCTAAAAAGTGGTTTATTTAAACGCTTCTACCTCTCTTTTGCCAAAAACTATTAATATGCTGCTGATTGCTGAAGATATAGAATAGGTGATCACACAGGCACACCGTTGAATTTGCCTTTTGTTTTGTCAAAAGTGTGGATTTTTAAGTTGCAGGATGTTTAATTCACGAGGGTTAAATAGAGAAAGTGTTTTGACTTGTACTTGAAGCATTGTTTTTCATTGAACAAAATCAAAGAGTATGAAATGTACACAGGGAAAAAGAAGAAGAAAAAGAGGTGGAAATGTGAAAAATATATATATTTCAACTAATCTGCTGGGCAGCTAACCAATGAATGAGAATCTAAATTTGATCTAAAGTTTATATAAATGCACCAAGCATACTGTATTATATTCTATTCATTTTATTCTTTTACAAATGTTACATTTATTTTAATCTTTGGAATCAAAACATCAACAAAGTTAATCTAAATATCAATTTTTCTTTATATTTAATAAAAAATAAACTTTTATTATTTATTTTATTGTATGTGATTTGTACCTAATTATAACAAAAAAGATAAATCTTAATTTTAAAATTATTTGTGTTATAATTGGAATTACAGTTTTTATTCTGTGCAAGTCACATGTAACATAATAATAATAAGTAATAAAAAATAAAAAATTAATTTTTTATTTGGATTAATTTTGTAAAAATTGTGAATGTTTGTTGTTTTCGTATATAAAATATTTATATATAAATTTGTTTTTAAGTTTGTTATTAAGTTTATCAAGAAAAATTAAGCAAACGTTCGAATTTTGGATAATTATAATTCGATTATATCTTTTATAACTATTATGCATAATTACATTCGTACATTTAATAATACATGTTACAAAACTTAAAGTTATATTTGGTGTTAAAATATTTATTTAAACTCGAGTTAATTTATAAAATTATTTATCAATCTTTTCTTAAATTGTTTCAATATTTTAAAAATGTATTCTAAAAATAACTTTTTATATTATTAAAGCTTTTAATAAATTTTGGATAATTAAATTTAACAAGATTTAACCCTAATACTTTTAGGATATTACTATTAATTAATGAAACGTTCAAAGAAAATTATCTTTAAAATTGAGTTAAGAGTGCTTTCTACATTAATCCCTTATATCATATAAGAGAAAAGCATAATAGAGCATCCACGAATGATTTTTACTTGAATGGTAATGGCTATTCGGCATCAATCTATGGTTTAAGAGTTCTTTATACCTATATAATCAATGACAACAATGGATGTATACACATATATCGAATCAATGAACCTTCCGTCACTGATGTTAATATGAAATCACTAACCCCACGTTTTGTTGGAGGGAATGGAATCAGAATCGATTCCTTCCATTTTGTGTGTTTGGTTGGACGGAATGGAGGACGGAATGGAATCTGATTACTAAAAGAGAAGGAATCACAATTCCTTCTCCCACCTTTGGTAATCATTATTCCATTCCCATCTAAACATTTTTTTCTAATTTTACCCTCACCTAAAATAAAACCTTAAATTCAAATCCCAAATTCTCAAACCTAATATTCCAAAACCCTAAACCCTAACCCCAAAATTTCAAAACCCTAAATCCAAATCCTAAAATCCTAAAACCCTAAACCTCAAATCCCTAAACCCTAAAACCCTAAATCTTAAAACATAAATCCCAAAACCCTAAACACATAAATCCTAAATCCCTAAACCCTAAATCCCAAATTCCAAATCCTAAACCCCAAATCCCCAAATCCCTAAACCCAAAATCCCCAAATCCCTAAACCCCAAATCCCTAAATCATAAACCCCAAATCCCAAATCCCTAAACACTAAACCTTAAAACATAAATCCCAAAACCCTAAAATATAAATCCCAAAACCCTAAACCCTAAACCCTAAACCCTAAGTCCCTAAGCCTTAGACGTTAAACCCTAAAACCCTAAACCCCAAATCTCCAAATCTCTAAACCCTAAACCCTAAACCTTAAAACATAAATCCCAAAACCCTAAAACATAAATCCCAAAACCCTAAACCCCAAATTCCAAATCCTAAAACCATAAACCCTAAACCTTAAACCTTAAAACCCTAAAACCCTAAATCCTAAATCCAAAATTCTAAAACCCTAAACTATTTTTAGAAAAATAATAATTTTAACCCTAAACCTTAACCTACAAATATAACCCCAAATCCTAAATCCCTAAACCCTAAATTACACATCCCAAATCTCAAAACCCTAAACCCTATTTAGAAAAATAATAATTTTAATAATATATTTCTTTTTAATTAAGTAATACTTATTTAGAAAAATAATGATTTCAATAATGTATTTTGTCTGACGAAAAATAGTAATTAAATGACATTATTTGAACTTTACAGCATGTAGGGGTATTAAGGTCATTTACAGCTTTTTTCATTCCATTTCAGTGGTAAACCAAACACTATAATCCTGATTCTGAGCTTGATTCCAGTGGTCAAACCAAACAAAATTGTTTCCTTTCCATTCCATTCCATTCCCATTCCGATTCCGATTCCATTCCACGAACCAAACGCCACCTAAGGACTTTTCGCAAGATAATTTTCATTCAATATTTTTATTTTCATATAACTTCTTAATTAGATTTTTAACAATTTTAGATCAAATAATTTTATATGCGATCATAATTATTTTGATTTAATTATTAAATTTTAAAGAATACATTTTTATTGAGCTTGTAATTAATCTTGTTAGTCTAAGATTTACTAGTTAATTTGATTTAATTGATATATGCTTTGAATAATCTAATTATAATTATTTATTATTAAATTTGTTCTAAAACACACATAGATCCTTGTATTTTTTATATTAACCCTGGTTGTAGTTGTTTCTTAAACGTGTTTGATTAACGAAGAATTTATTAGAACGTTGGTTTGAATACCGCTCACACTAATCTTGGAAACTATGAAAATATAGTGATTCATAAGTAAGATACATTGAGACAATATCTTAAGGAGGGTAACATAAGACCGAATTTATACTTAAAAATTTGATTTTCATAATAAAAAGTTAGATAGTACAGTGGACCGATGATTTTCCTCTTAAGTCATAGTTGTGGCCTAGGTTGTTTCTACTTAAAAATTTCATGTGTTATTCTTTAATTTTTGCACTTTACATTTACACACAATTGCATCTCTGTCTACTTTGTTTAGGTTATTAAATTATAAATTGATAAAATTTAAAAATAACCTATTCACGTCTTATAAGTTATTAATTAGATCTGAATATTATAAACTTTCAATTGGTATCAGAGCAAACACTAGATACACTTAGTGTTGTTTCAAGAAATTTTTATTATGGATTATTTCATTGAGGGTTATAACTCAGATAATGAGAAACTTGAATTTTTTTCTCTAAATATAATGTTAAAAGTTCTAAAAAATTATTTTTTGAATGTCTTATAGCCACAAAAGAAAATAATAGTTTAAATGTAAAAAATGGAAAAGTTAAATGAATAACTTGAAACACATGAAAACTTTTCTATTAAATTAAAAGAAGAGAAGAATATTTTGTAAGAACAAAATAATACTTTGAATTTGAGTTTTACAAGTTTGAGAGAAGAAAATAATAAACTTGATGCAGATAATAAAAACTGGTACAAGAACTCAAAGAATCATATGAATCAATGGATATACTTACAATTAGAGCTCGATACTTGAATAAAATTTTAAGCATTGGTAAGTCATATAGTGATATACATGATTTTGGTTATAAGGATGAAAATTTTACACCTTCAACATCAAAAATCACATTTGTAAGGTCCTTAAACTCTACTCCTACTATTAATACTTATACACAAATAACTATTGCATCCATGGTAGAAAAAGCTATTAAATTTGCGCATGTTTGTCATCATTGTGTTAGGAAATGTCATATAGAACCAAAATATAGATTTTTAATGAGTACTTCTTAATTTAAATAATTATTTCAATGTTTTAGATAGTAAGACTTATAACCATCATCAATCTATACATGTTGTATCATATTCTAAGATCAACATAAGCTATAGTAACGTGTTCAAATTTTTTACTAAGAAGTATGAAGCTAGTCTTAGGTTTAAAGAGGCAAGTAAAATTTAATACTTTAATATTAGGACTCATTATCATCATCCTACTATGCAAACTGTATCTTCATTAGAGATGGATATAAAAAGTACATTTAAGTCTAAGAAGTCGCCCATGAAACATAAGGTAGTTGAGTCCCAACCTAAAGATATACATAAACCAAAATGTAAGAAAATTTGGGTTAAAAAATATATTTTTTATCACCTGATCGTCTTTTATTGTTTCACCTAAGTATTTTTGTTAAAATGCTTAAATAACATTAGGTGGACACTTTTTATTGTCTTTATTTTACTTATTAGTTAAATTTACAAAAAAATAAAATAAAATTCTTTTTTGGCCAACAAGATATTAAAATTATTCAACACTTACACATATACAATTTTATTTTTAATAACTTAATTTGTTTTGATGTTTATTGTTTTGATGTGTGCACTCATATATCTTTTACATTTGATGATTGATATTGACATGAACTTATGCACACACTTACGAAGACACATATATGTTATACTTGAAGTTTATGAATTCTCTTAAAATACATTAGGATTTCAACTAATCTTGACTATAAAATTGTGTTAAGTTCTATTTCTTGTTTTCTAAATTTTTATCTTAGGAAGGCACCTAATATTTAGAGAATTACCTACTGTGATACGTGAAGCTACTATAGTGAGCGAAGAAGGCTACCTTACAACTGGTGCGAAAGTGATCATGCTAATTTTATGGCTTGGGCATGTAAAAAAAATTAAAAAGATTGTACAAAAGGAGATTGCTTATAAAAATGTACTTGGCATGCACAAAAAGAAAGAGTCAATAGAGGTTAAAAATAATTAAATAATCACGTGCCTTATTTATAAAATAAAAAGAAATTAAAATTTTAAATCCTCCTGTGGTAGATATATTTTATTTTGTGAGATTGAAGACTCGATAACAAATTTAAATGATAAATGATAATTTTTTCCTTGAATCTTTCTTGATTTATCATAAATTACTTAATTGACATATTTATGGAGTTCAAACATATATATTACCTTTAAATAAATATCAGTATGCCATTATTTATGCTAAATATGTTTGTGTGCTTCTTTTACTCTACTTATTTATTTATATAATAGATAATTAAAATTTGATTAAAAAATGATTTCTCAGTCAATTGTGTGCTTGTTTATAATTAAATTTGACTAGTTATAAAAAAAATCATATTTTAATTTTATATATTTGTTTACATCTTATCTTTATTTATTAACTATTTAATTGGTTTTACAGGACTTAGGAGTAGTTTAAATCATATTACACTTTTATATTGCCTTTTTACCTTTAGGGGAAATTTAGTTCCATAGTATCATTGCATATATTTCTTTCTAATTATTCTTAAATTTGTAATTTTTTCAATATTTTATCATTTTTGCATATCAAAAAGGGAGATAGTGATTCATTGTTTCATTATCATGTTTTATGTTGTCGTGCGTATAGAAAGATAGACTACATGTAGGGCAAGAGTTCATTGTCTTGCATTATTATGTTTTATTTTAAGTTGAATTGATGTAAATACATGTACTAAATGATTTATCTCTACACTTTGTTTACTTTTATGTAAACTGAATTAATGTACAATAAGGCTTTCAAGCCGAGTTGTCGCATGTCTTGTCTATGTGGTTTCAGTTATATACAAACTTCTCAAGTTGTAGTAGAATATGAGATAGTTCTATTATAGAGTCTAAGACATTAATGTAATGTTACATTATTTTTAAAAGTGTCATGCAGTGAGTGATAGGTTTTCTCATACAAAAATACTAAAAGGAGCATTTGTGAAGATTATGAGTATTGATTATTTTCGTAAACAAAACTTTAGCCTATAAACTTGTTTTTAGGATTGTTATCAAATATATTAAGAAAAACTAAATAAACGCTCAAGTTTCGAAAAATCATAATTCAAGTATATCTTTTATAATTATTATACTCATGCATTTAATAACATATATTCATAAAACTTAAAATTGTTAAAATATTTATTTAAACTCAAGTTAATTTATGAAATTAAGGATTAATATTTTTTTAAATTGTTTCAATAATTTTAAGATATATTCTAAAAATAATTTTTTATATTATTAAATCTTTCAATGAGCTTTGAATAATTAAGTTCAAAATCTGTTATCTATATATACACATTATAAAGGTTAAATGAAACGTGCTGCCGAAACTGCCGAATAGATTAGCCCTACAATTGAGTAAAGATTGCTTCGCATGTTAGTCCCTTATAGATCATATAAGAGAAAAACATAATAAAGCAACCAAAAAGGATTTTTGCTTGAATGACAGTGGCTATTCGGCGTCAATCTATTGGAACATAACAGAACTTTGGTGGCTTATTCAATAAGAAAAAAAGAAAAGCTACAATATTGGTTTAAGAGTTCCTCATACTCATCTGATCAATGGTAACAATGAATGTACGCATGGATATTAAATTAATGAAACTTTGGTTAGGAATGTTAATTAATATGAAATCACTAATAACTTTCAATAACATAATTTCTATTTAATATAGTTTTTTTTTAATTAGATTTTTTATATGATTTGATCATATAATTTTATGTGTGATCATGATTATTTTAATTTAATTTGTATTTAATATTCTTATTCTTGGATTTACTAGTTGATTTTATTTAATTGATATATACTTTGAATTGTCCAGTTAGAATTATTTATTATTAAATTTGTTTTAGAATACACGTGAGTATTTGTGTTTTTTGTTCTAACCATTGCAATTGTTTTGTAAACATGTTTGATTGAGAGAAAACTTATTGAAATATTAGTCTAGATATCACTCACTCTAATATTAAAAATTGTAAAAACAAAACAGATACTTGTAAGTAAAATACATTAGGACAATATTTTAAGGAGAATAGCGTAAAATCGAGTTTATATTTGAACATTTGGTTTAATAGTAGAAAGTTATAATAGATTAGTGATTTTTTTATTAGATCATTATTATAACTTAGGTTATTTTTATCTAAAAATTTTGTATGTTATTTTATAATTTTTACACTCTACATTTACATATAATTACATGTCTAATCATTTTGTTTAGGTTATTAAATTATAAATTGATAAAATTTAAAAATAACTTATTCATTCTTTTTATGATAATTATCTTAATATACTATAATTTGATATTTTATGTATCCGAATAGATATAATATTTATAAAAGGATTAAAATAAAGGGAGAATAATATATTCTGTGCATTTAATCATAGGATAGGATAGGAAAGTAAGAATCCAAACTCCTTTTTTAATACCAAAATATTTCTTAAAAGCAAAATTTATATACAGTTTTTTTTTTCATTGCACAAGTACAGCTCCTGATAGCTTTCAAATCATTCCTTTATTTTTCCTTGGCCAATCCCAAAGCATCGAAAAAGTTAGTTTTATTTTAAGAGAAGCATCGTAAAAGTTCAATTCAGATACAAACTATAATATGTGACAAATATGGATGGAAAAGTTGAGTTCTTTACTAAAAGAAAATTAATTAATCTCGAATCAAATAAGAAATAGGTCGTGCATGAAAAAACATAGAATAAAATACAAACCTAAGAATTTCATACAAATAATTTAGTAAAGAAAAAACCCATAAGAATCTATTTAAGACAAATAACAAATTTATTGCCAATACCTTGAGCTAAAGAAGTATTTAAAACCACATGGTAATAACTAATTTTTCTACGTACAAAAATGAAAGCTTCATAAAATTTTAGCCACCTTGAGTTTAACAAAAAGGAAAAAAAAATCAATCTAAAGGTAGAAAATAATTTAAACAACGCAATAGGAGTAAATCAACTGCAGTTAATTGGATGTATAAACGTAGACATCGAGATTGTTTTATACAAATTAAAATGGATATTTTTGGAGTATTTTTAATCATATTTTTATTTATTAATATAAGAATATAAAAAGATTTAAAATTTTCTTCCACGTTCTTTAAACAACCAAGCAACTATACCATGCACAAGGATATTACAACCTCTTGGAATTCAAATTGCCCTCTAAATTTAAGAAACTTTTTATCTATCATTTTGATTTTTTTCTAAGAAATATCTAGTTTTTTTTTAAAGTGATTTGATTTGGTTAATATGGGATGAAATCGATTACTGTTTTCCAATTGAGTTTATTCTAAGATCTAGGACAGTTGGTTTCATGAACCACATTTACGAACAATTCTTACTACTGACGCATATAGGTAAAAGCAAAGAAACTCTAGCTATCCGCATTTATTTATTTATTAATTTTTATTTTGTCCCACCCACCCACCAACATTATTAATACATGCCATAATACTCCAATTTCTTTATTCATTCCAAACTTGATAGAATTGTAAGTGGTATAGGATTTTACCTTACATGTCTCATATATTTAGTGCACCTTGTGCAACTTATATACCTAATTATGTCTCATATACAAGTTATATATCATAATATATCATACCCGAGCACCCAAACAAATCTAATTAAAAAGTTACTTTCATCAAATAATACTCTCCCACCCCCCCACTTACTTACCCTATTACTCTGAAATCATGCATTAACTGCCTTGAATATCTTCTTCAGATTCTTTACAATACTAACAATACACTTTACGAAATATGTATTATTTTGAGTGTTAAGTAAAATTCGAATCAACGTTCAAGATAATATAAGAAATCATTTTTATCATCAAATTTTATCTCCAAGAATTATTAGTGTTTTACTTGAGATATAATGATAAAAATTTTAATCATATTTCAAGTATTAAATTTTTATTATTATTTTTGTAGTACAAGTAGGCCACTGAAATGGTTTGACAGTGCATATTATTTATTTGAAGATATGATTATTCAACACATAAATATTCAAATCAACAATTTTTTTTAGTTCACAGCATACATATCATATATTAAGAGCAACTAATAACACACCCCTATCCTTTTAGAAAAAAAATAAAATAAAATACAATAGTAATAACTAATTACATGTACACCACCTATTACCATTTCAACTAAGAAAGATAGAGGATAATTATTAGCTATTACTTATTTTTTAAGATAAAATTAAATTTTATTAATAAAAATAAACATCTAATTTTGATTAAAACTTATTTATTTAAATACATTAATAATTAAATTTAATAAACCAAAACTAATATCATTAGTTGATATATAAAAAAAATATGAACTTTAATCATTTGATTTGTTGTAAGGTTTTTAAAATGATTGTTTAATTATTTCAATTAATATATTAAATGTTATTTAGAAACAATTGAATCTTAATATTATATTAAGATTTAAAAAAAATCACTTTATAATATTAGGTAAAGAAATACAAATATGTGTTTTTTATTCATAATAATGAAAATATGTGTTTCAAATCAATACTAATTTAATTTATAAAAATTAAAAAAATTAGGTTTTTGAGTCATGTCCTCTTTGTCTTGTACCCCTAATATAAATATAAAAGGGAGATGAGTAATAAATTTTTCCATTTGTTAGAGCTCAAATATGCTATTTTTAATTAGTTGAGACTCATTTTTAACATTTAAATGTAATTTAAAATATAAATTATTCAAAGCATGTAAATAATATATTTGTAATAATGTGACATTCTATTTTGAAGATTGAGTAACAACTTTGAATAATTTTCTTAATAAAATGTTAGCAACCACACTTAAATAAAGAAATATGATAGTCCTATTTAGTTCTATTTAATAAAAATATACTTTTATAGAAAGAATCACAAATTTTCATTTTATAAAACAACGTAATTCCCCATCCGTCCCAATATAATATGAAACCAACCAAAAGAAAGGTCGCCATTGCTAACAAAACCAATCTATAGCCCTTTGACTGAGATGTACCCCACGCGCTACATTAAAGAGTGGGATACAGCTCAAAATTAAAATAAAAACAAAACAATAGTACACGTTTGGTCCGGTCATTGACTCATTATCCATCCCATAAAAGTCTTTCACGAGACAAGTCCTCGTACGTTGTTCTCACTCTCTCTGGCTCGTTCTTAGAAAAATCTCTGCGACTAACTCAGTCACTCCTCTCCTTCTGTTCTTTCGCTTCTTCAACTTGGTAGGGAGGGATAGTTTTGGGCAAAGGAAGTTGATTAGAGAGAGAGACAGAGAGACAAGGTTGATTAAATTTGTCTTCATGAAAGGAGAAGGGAAGATGGTTTTTAAGTCTAGAATGAAATGGGTTGGTTTGGTTGGCCTGGTTCTCTCAGCCATCTCTCTTTTTGTTCACTTTCTTTTGGCTAGATTTACCAACGAGGGTGTTTCAGACTACGAACCCAGTATTACAATCTTTTCTCGACGATTCATTGGTGAAGATCTTTCCAGAACCGTATGTTTAAGTTTTCTATAAAGATCCAATCTTTAATTGGTTTTCTCAAGTCTCGTATACTGTCTTTACTCTATACTTAAACTTTGTATACTGAAATTGATTGTTTCCATCTTTTGCTTGTTCTTGTTCTAAGATAGAGCAATAAATATCGTTTTGCTGTTGCTTCTATTGGACTTGCTTCGATCATTATAAATTATGAGGGGGAATCCATTTAGAAATTATATATTGTACTTTTTGGATATAATGTGCATTTTTTAATTTGACTAATATATTTCTTTTTTTTTTCTTATTTGTTGCTTGGTTTGTCCTGACCTGTTATGTTGACCATTCTTTCACAATTTCTGATGCAGAGTCCGCTCTATGGAAGGCTTTGGGGAGCAGTAAGACCACTTGAATCTTTGCATCCGGATGCCAATCCTAGAACAGATTATGCTGGTTTGACCTCATGTGCACCTATCTTATGAATTTTGTTGTAGTTCAACGAGAAATGTGTTTTAGAATTTACTGGTTATATAATTACACAGTAAAACTAGTGCTACTAAATGCGTTGATGATAAAGTTTTATCCAGTCATTTAAATGAACTTTGCAGGCTTAGGTAATTTCCAATTTCATTTTTTTTTAAGACAAATCAAGTTTATTATCTATACAAGGAACAATTCTGTAATAGGAATGGAAATAGTGTAGCATTTTTACCGTGATTGCATGCTGGTGTCGTGTTTGTGTGCTGGATTGGTGATGTCGTGTTCGTATTCGCGTGTTGGTTGACACAATAAAAAAATTAGACAACTTTTTCTCATGTAAATTATTTATAATAATAAGGAATAATAGGACCTTTAAATTTAAAATTAGTGATAAATTCTAATCTGATTGTGTTTTGGTTGTGTAATAATTGTTCTTGTTTGTGCCATGTTCTTGTCGTGTAAGGATTGTCACCTCTATTAAGAAACTTGTTTTTGGGGAGTTTCAAAGTGCTAAAGAATGAGCAATAAACTCATGCTCTTCTTTGGTCATTTTTTTTCTAATTTTTTTTTGGGTTGGTACATTTATTTATTATTTGTTCCAAGGTTTGAAGTTGGGAATTTGTAGAAAACACTGCTGTAGTTATTACATTTGTTTATTATTTGTTCGAAGGTTTGAAGTTTGGAATTTGTAGAAAACACTATTTTATTGCTTACGAGGTATACTATTTAATCAACAAAATTTTTTCCCCCTTTGAAGATGTTCTTTCTAATGAAGAAATATAATTTAACAGATCCTCCTTCACATACAAATGGATTTATTTTTGTGAGGATACAAGGAGGCTTCCACGAGATCAGGAATTCGGTGAGGCTGTCACGTTTGGATGCCTATTAATTCTTATACTCATATGTTATTAACACTCAATAGTACAAATTCATTTTACTTTTTCAGATATCTGATGTTGTTGTTGTTGCTCGGCTTCTTAATGCTACCTTAGTAATTCCAGAGATTCTATCTACGACAAGTAGCAAAGGAATCAGGTTATTATTACTTCGAAAAAAAGAGTTCAAAGTTAACTCTGTCTTGATGACCAAAATTGATGTATTTGATCATATTTCCTTTGGGGAAAAACAAATATTTCCTTACCAACTTATCATGGTCTTTATTTATGAAGCTCTCAGTTCAAGAGTTTTGCCTACCTCTATAATGAGGACCAGTTCATGGCAGCCTTAGCAAAAGATGTGAAAGTTGTGAGAACACTTCCTAAACATCTCAAAGGGGAAAGGAGAAAAAAGAACATACCTGTATTTAAAGTGCCTTTTGCTGCTTCGCCGTATTATTATCATCATCATGTTCTCCCAATCCTAAAGAAGCATCTAGTGGTTCAGTTAGTTGTATCCGATGGTGGATGCTTGCAGGTAATGTCAAATTATTGCCTTTTCTATGCTGACACTGTTATGGATTTGAAGTTTGTTCCATTTCTAGCTCTTTGGTGTCCCTGCAATATCAATATATGATTATATTATACTATGTTGAATTAATTAGTATTGCATTTACATGTGTTTCTTATGTTGAATGATAAATAAGTTGGTTTCTGGGTGAATCTTTGTTTGAATTACTGAGAAAAGAGATTAGTCAATGTAAATTGCATTGGAGCAGGAATGCTCAATCTAGTGGATGGTAATACTAAATGCTTTTAATCTACATGCCTAGCGCATTTAATTGAAATGTTATCTATCATCGGCCTGGGGGTGGTGGGTGGCTGAAAAGCTTAATTCATTGTAGTTTATGTATAAATTAAAACTGAAGTTCTTTGTTTCACAGTTGCAAAATTTAAACCTTGTAGTATTTGAAGAAGTTTCCACAGGAACCTAGCTCTATATGCTACACCAATCTTTCACACGCTCTTAAAATATCCTAAAGTAATGAATGATCACCACTTTTAACCCCACCCACCCCCCCTCCCCTCCCTTTTTCTTTTTTCTAGTCATGAGATTTTATATCTTTCTTTTTTTTCCAGGCTATACTTCCGCCCGATCTCGAAGAGTATCAGAGACTGCGATGCAGGGTAGCTTTTCATGCCCTTCGTTTCAGGCAGGAGGTTCAGGAACTTGCCTCTAAAATTTTGCACAGGTTATTGCAATTCATGGACAACTCTCTATTATTCATGTTTGTGGCCTTGTGCTTATTTTCTATTTTCGCTCTCTCTAGGTTACGAGATCCTGGGCAGCCATTTATAGCATTTGATCCTGGGATGACTAGAGATGCTTTAGCACGTTATGGTTGTGCTGAACTGTTTCAGGTATTTGCTTCAATTCCTGATTGCTTACTTTGTTGGTGGCTTGGAACACTCTTAGAACTTGATTTGTGCCTTGTGCCTTAAAACTCCTCAAAAGGATGTGCATACTGAATTAATTCAACACAAAAGAGCTTGGATGATCAAACGGGGGATTGTCAAGGAGAAGCTTTCTGTGAATTCAGCAAAGCAACGTCTTAAGGGTTCTTGCCCATTGATGCCAGAAGAGGTAAGAGATAACATGTCATGACTTATCTTTAGAAACAGTAAATGTCTTTTGATTGCTGTCTTACTCCAAGAATAATGTAACTTATGTCTTTATTATTTGGAGTATGCTGTAAGAGAGAGAGTGTCTGAAGGCTGCTTATATCTCATCAACACAGGTAAAGAGAAGGATTGACGTGATGATTAACTCGTAGTTTTTTTAATACTTAGTTTTCACTCTCTAGAAGGAAAAAGAGAACTAAATCATGTCTAAGTTTTGTTGCTTTGGAAGGTATTGTTGGATAGTTTAAAGATCCAGTGTGCGTGTAAAGGAATTTTCCCTATTAACTACCTGAACTGTAAAAGGTAAAGTAACAAAGCTTTATGAAGGGCAATCAGCTTTAAACTTAACCCTAGTGTCTTCCAAAGGTAAAGTAACAAAGCTTTATGAAGGGGAATCAGCTTTAAACTTAACCTAGTGTCTTCCATGACTATGTGCATCAAACTATGTTTTAGAGTAAGGAATTACCAATCATATAAGATGCCTTTTTATATATTTAAGAAAACTGCTCAAGCCTTTAATCTGATTTACTTTGTTGGTAGGTTGGTATTCTTCTGCGGGCATATGGATACTCATCATCCACAATCATATATGTTTCTGGTGGGGAGATCTTTGGTGGCCAAAGAACATTAATTCCACTTCGTGCAATGTTTGAGAATGTTGTTGATAAGACTTCCCTCACAACCCCTTGGGAGCTCAGTAAGATATATGGTCGTGAGGCTAATCTTGTAGATCGTGATCACAACTCGCCACCTTCAATGGAGGAAGTGAAGAAGCTTGGAGCATGGAAAAATGCAGGTCCACGTCCTCGCCCACTTCCACCACCACCTGCACGCCCAAAATTCTATAACATTGAAGGCTGGTGGGGTTGGGTGGCTGAAAGTGATAACGAGCCTGACAGTACAGTAATGGAATTGAGGACCAATGCCCATAAATTACTCTGGGAAGCCATTGATTATATGATATGTGTTGAAGCTGATGTTTTCATCCCGGGATTTGATCTTGATGGTAAGGGACATCCAAACTTTGCCAGCTTGGTAATGGGGCACCGGCTTTATCAGTCAGCAGCATCTAGAACATACCGACCAGACAGGTAATCTTCTATAATTGATGAAAACGCTTATTAAATGGGGTTTTTGGTCTGCATTATGACAATATAATGCTTGTGTTGCCTAATGGATTATATTTGACTAGCTGAAACATATGAAAGAGTTTCATCTATAAATTTGCTGCCTATATATATATATATTTTAAAATCATCTCAATACTTTTGGCTTTTGCAAATTCAGAAAATGGGTTGCTGAGCTTCTAGAAGAAATTCATGAGCACCTGTATCAAGCAAACCATACATGGGTTACATCCATACGTAGACATTTGAGAAAGACTATGGTTGATAGATTAATAACAGCATCCACAAATTCTAAACCGTTCTCTTTTATTTCTCATCCTGTCCCTGAATGTTCTTGTTTGCGACATGACTCTGGTTTAGCATCAATGCATTATTCAAGTCCTGCTGCTAACTCGCCAGTCATGTCTGCTCTTGGAGTTGTTGGTCGCTGCCCTGCTTGGATGCAAAGTAATTTGACTTTGCAGTCAAAAGAGAAGGAAAATGAAGATGATTTTGACGAGGATAATTCCACATCATCTGGATTGTTTTTCCAACCTAATGGTGGAAATAATGAAGATAGAGGTGGAGAATCAAACAATAAAGAGGAAAATCAATTGGATGATCAAGACGAGCTCGATGGTGGAGAAAGATAATAAAAAGGCTCAAAGTGACTTTCAGGATCAGTTTAGTATATATGACCATTTACTGTCATCATTGGCTTCTATTTAGTGAATAATATTGATCCCAATTACTTATCCAAGACAGATTGGATATTACTCTGGCTTCAGTTTCAACTTTCGACATGGAGAAGCAAAAAATGCCCCATCCGAGTGGCCCTAAAAGGGGGAGTCAGCCCGGCCATTCGATCCAACAAGCCTCAACTTTGGTATAAAATGCATTAGTTATTTTTCCTTTAATAGTGTAGCTCAAGTTCTGGCCTTTTCTAGGTAAAACGATTTAACCCGGCAACAATTTTTGACATTAACTGACGTTTTATATTTCCCCCCTCCTATGTATTTTAGGTTCTCTAGCCATTTTAGGGGAACCACCCTGACCTTCCTAGGAATATTTCTTTCGATTTGAATTTTGTGTAATATGGTTGAAGGAAGAACATTGACATTCTTGCCGGATTTATTAATTAAACTAGTGCATTCTTTCTTGTCTATACTACCAGTCATCCTGTTGTTCAAAGATGCCTGAGTTTTGAAGTTATATTGAGTTGTTCAAAGATGCCTTGGAGTTTTATATTATCTTTGAAAACGAGACGGACTCAGTTTGCTCATAGATAAGTTTAGCTTATTGTAGAGGGGACACAAAATTCTTGTTTAGTGCTTCAGCCTTGGTGATAATCTAAATGAATTTAGCATTTATATTGTGGTCACTGCCTGCAATATCAACGAACATTAGTGAATAGTTTTGTTAGTTATAATGATAATTTCTTACATATGAAATATCATTTCAAGACAACATTGTCTTTCAATTCAAACGATGGGCAGCATGACAGGAAGAACCATTATCGACAAGGGGAGATGTACCGGACTAAAAACACATTTGATTTTTTTTAATTTGAATATATTTAGAACCATTTCTTAAATTGATATTAAATTGTACAACTCCAGTATAATAATAGTCACCCAAATTTAATTATCTTTAATAAAATTATATTTTTAATTCCATATTAGATGAGATACTATAACTACCTTATTTTTATAAGATTATACAAGTCTATTACCTTTATAAAATATATTTGTGATTTTTTTATAAATATAATAAATTTTTATTGTCTCGTCTAATAGATACGAATATAAAATATATTTTTATTAAAAGTATCAAACTTAAAACACCATTAATACATAATATTATATATCAATAATCACAAATAATTTGTGATTTTATTGGCTATTGCATAAAGGGTTCAATCTTAACTATTATGATTGTGATTTTATTGGCTATTACATAAAGGGTTCAATCTTAATTATTATGAAAATTTAAGAAGAAAAACAAATTCTATCTTATCATTTATTGTCTATAACAAATTTATTGTATAAAACATTTCAACTCAAGCACTTTTATTGTACAACATTAAATGTGCGTAATGAATTATATTAACTTATATTATAACTATTTTATATAATATTTACGATAATTTATATAATATAGTCTAATAAAATTGATGATAGATATTTTAATAAAATAATTATATTTAATTTGTTTTATATAATTTTGTTATTTATCAAAATAATTTCATTATAATAATTTATTTAAAGTAATATTTAATTTAAGATAATAATTTACCACAATGTAAATTGTTTATTGTCATAAGAATATTTCATTAACGACAACTTCATCCAATAATAGTGACAATAATATATAATTAATACTAAGAGTAAAATAAATATTTTATGTATTTTTATTAGACAATAACAAAAATTATTGTAATAATATTATTAATTATCATTTATTTTTATATTTTTCTTACATTTTTAAAAAAAATATTTTAAATTTGAGATGAAATAAAAAGCCAAGATATATAACTTTAGAATTAAAATTTTAAACATATTAAGTAAATTGTTAAATAGAGTTTAAACTTAAACTTATTATTAGTATTAAATTTTTACATAACAATGCAATTTTTATTTTATATAATAGAATCTTACTTTACAACCAAACACATGATTGTACAAAAATTATACGATCAATATTTTTAATAATGTGTAACAAATAGAGTTAAATATTATGATTTAATAAATTATTATCTTATTTTATAAGTATATCATACCTTATTGATTTTAGAGAAGCAAAAACCTTAATAGGCTTAAAAGCTCCTAAAATTAACTTTCAAGCCTAAGATTTTGATTATTTAATAATTTTTGAACTATAGTTTTTTTTTTACAAAACTATAACTTATAACTAAAAAAAATTCTTAACATAATATATATTCTTTGTATCTTACTATTTATGAATATTTAATTTTGTTATAAATTAAAATTATTTAAGAAAAATTTTAAAACGCAAATCATAACCTAAATTCACATAGAGTAAAATATAGGAATAAAGATTAATTAAAATTTGAAAACAAATAAAGAAATAAATCTAACGTAGACATTCTAAAAAATATTTGCTCAAACAAATTTATCTCCCTGTCACAAAAAATAAAAAAAATGATTATTTTGCATACAAATAACTAGATTTAGAATTTAGAATTTGTAAAAATAATAAATATTAGTTTATATATATAAATATAATAAAATTAAAAAAGTATTTATAATATAAGTAGATATATTCAGTTTTATCAATTTTATAAAATAAAAAAATCTTACTTATAAACTTCTACTTAACATCGTCAATTTTTGGAAAAATATGTACATCAATAGTAATAACAAAAAGCCTATCAGTACCGGACAAAAAGTTTGTCAGTACTGGTCGGTTCTCCATCCAGATCCAACAGAAACTTTCTTCTTGATTTTTATTTTTTATTTTTTCAATGCATGTTTTAAAATGACATAAAGATTCGTGTGAATTGTGATTTTTTGTGGGGAGAAATGTCACTGCTAATAGTAACAAAAATGCCCTTAAGGTCACCATTTATAAGTCCCGACTCACGAATAGCTATGTTTCCGGTTAATATGTTTAAATTAATAAATTTTATCTAATTTATTAAATTTAAATATTAACAAATTTTATAATCTTAAAATATTTAAATAAGATTGAATGAATAAATTTTATAATCGAATCAAATATAGATTAAAAAATATACAATATGTTTGTATTCAAATTGACATATTTTATAATCCGTGTTATTCGATCCAAATTAAATTGCTATTAAATTATATATAAATAAATATTTTATTTTATAATATATTATATTATATTTAAATATTATATATACTATAATTATATTAGATTTTTATTTTAACTTAAAAAATAAATATAAATTGTTTGGACATATGGATTGACTTGATACCATATCCATCTAAGAGTCTAATCTAATTGACAGTTTGATCTATCAAGTGATGTCAACCCAAGAGAACCTATGTGTGTTCACACCCACAACGACATATGTAGTATGAACCTACTTACGCATAAGAGCCTTGGTGTTAGAAGATCGACCTTTAGACGGAACTATCGTGTGGTCGACTTCAAACTTTAGATGTACTTTTCTTTACTCTTATACCTCTCTGACACATTATAACATGTACTCCCTATGTAATCGACACACGTATATGAAATGTTCATTATATATACATGGACTTCCTAAGGGATCCATACATTTTACAAAACTCTTTAACTTTTCTCTAGTTTTTCTATACAAACTAGACCAATCCCAACATTTTAGCACCTATCGTGGGGCTCAAATTCGAAGGTCGAGTTTTGGCTTCTGACTCTATACCTTCAAGGATTCACCCCAAGTTATGAGTGAGCAAGTGTAGTTTCCCATAATCATAAGCCATCATGGTAAGAACAAGAGCAGAGGAACTATTGAGACTAGCCAACAAGGAAGTAGTATTGGCACAAGATCACAATCTGTCAGCTCGCAATGAGGCTATGGTGTAGGTCAATCCCCATCAGAGTTAGCACATCAACTTCTTAAGCTAAGAAGAAAGCTCGAGGAAATCGGGCAAGAAAAATAGAGCACTATGACCATAGGCAGGCCAGATCACCCCTTAAGATCGAGTCACTAACCTAGTTGGTAGAATCAAGCCAGATCACGTTGTGCCTGAGCCTACCTAGGGTAAGAATGCAATTGAGGGAAACTCTCATCCTAGTTCGACAGGGCCCAATAATAAACAGTTGTTGCAAGAGCAAGAAAGCTAGGGGTCATGGTTCCAGGTGCTAAAGGAAGCTAATAAAAAGCAAAACCAAACCTTGAAGAAGGACAATGAAAGGCAATACAAGGGTAAGGCATCGTATGATGTGGATAGGGATTATGGGCAACTGTATGTCTCCTCATTTTCTAATGAAATAGAGTACGATGAGCCCCCAACCAAGTTCAGTGCTCCTAAGTGCCCAGACTACCAAGGTACCAAAGATTTGGTAACACATGTGCAACACTTTAAGACTGACATGACTCCTATGAGCCTCACTCATGCTAAAAGAGATGCCATGATATGTAAGGTGTTTGCTGCCACCCTATGTGATGGTGCATAAAAGTGGTTCAATAACCAAGCATTCTATACCATAACCTTTTTTCACAGTTTTCCAAGTTGTTCATCATCAATTATGCCTACAACAAGCCTTTGAGGGAAGAATATCACCACATCTTCTCAATCACCCAGGGAAGGGGTGAGTCTACTAAAGAGTACATGAGAAGGTTTAGGGAGAAAAGCTAGATATCACGAATTGCCTCATTTCTATTGCAATAGTGGCCTTCAGGCAAAGTCTGCTAAAGAATTCTGATTTATTTGTAGAGTTGACCAAGACGGTTCTACAGACTTTAGAGGAAGCTTATGAAGAGGCGATAAAATTCATCAATCTAGAGAGAGCTGAGTTTGGATAATAATAGCAAGGAAACTACGGAAACTTCGTTAGAAAAAGAGAAGAGAAGAATAAGCCCAGATAGGGCAAGCCAAGACAAAAGAATTAACAAAAACAAGCACTTCACTCCTAATCGTAGGGCGAGCGACCAATGGTATGAAAATAGGGGCCTTGGGAGAGATCACTGTCTCCATTCAGGGATCCACCCTTGAGAGTGAACCTAGCCCAAGCAGTATCAAGAATGGAGAAAGAGTAGAATGTCAGATGGCCTCCAAAAATGAGGGCTTCCCTAAGGGACACATCTAAATTATATGCTTTTTATAAGGATGTAGGCCACAAAACGAGAGATTGTAAGCATTTAAAAAAGGAAATAGAGGATCTACTGCCCAAAGGGTACTAAAAGACCACATGGGAAGCAATAGTAGAGAGATAGGGTGTCAGCACGATCATGAAACATTGAGGCTACTCGCTCCCTCAGGTAACGAGATAGACCCTCATAATGAATCCAATGTAAGGACTATCCATATCATACATATAGGCCACATTCTTAATGGTACCTCTAACAACTCGCACAAGAGGTATGTCAGTGACTTATGTGGTTCTCCATATGTTTACAATTTGGAAAAGGCAAGGTCTTATGCTGAAATCACCTTCATAGAGAAAGACTAGACCTTGTCTCCCCAGAAAGATGCCTTGGTAATTACCTTGAGGATATGATCTTACGATGTTTGTCAGATCATAATCAACACTAGAAGCTCTATTGACCTTATTTTTCTATCAACAACGAAGGCCATAAGCATAAAAAAAGAGACATATCAAGGAGAGAGTTACCCTAGGTAGAATTTAACACAATCAGAATTGTGGTGTTACCTATCATGGCATATGGATCTATAATGATGACCAACTTCGTGGTAATTGATGTCTCATCACACTATAATGCTATCCTAGGCAGACTATGGATACACAAGATGAAAGTGATCTCATCCACCTTTACCAAGTCATTAAATACTCAATTGATAAGGGCATAAAGGAAATAAAGGGGGACTAGGAAAAGGCCAGAAGTTGTTATAACGCCACTATGAAAAGGACCACTTCCAAGTAGTAATCACAACATGGGCCTTTACATAAAAGACCAAGAGATGTATGTCTAGAAAAATTGGTCAACACAAACAAAGTATGAGATCTATTAATAGGGGACAAGGAGGAAGACCACTCTCTAAATTTGAGTACAGACTTGACAAAAAATGTGAGAGAGTAGTTATCCCATTTCTTAAAGGAGAATTTCAACGTCTTTATGTGGAGGCCTATAAACATGCCTGGGATCGACCTCGAGATCATAACCTATAAATTGAATGTTGATCCAAAAGCTAAACCTGTCAAGCAAAGGAAGAGGAAGTTCCCCAAAGAAAAGAATGAGGTGATTGAAAATCAAGTCACCACTCTCAAGGAGACATAGATTATTAGAGAGGTAAACTACCCCTCTTAGTTATCAAATATGGTGCTAGTGAAGAAGGTTTATGGATCACCCTATATGTGTGTGTCCTTCACAAACTTGAGTGATGCATGTCCAAAGGATTGTTTCCCTCTCCCAAGTATTGATAAACTGGTTGATTCCACGATCAATTTTGAATTGATAAGTTTTTTGGATGCATATTCTGGTTATCATCGTATCATAATACACCTAGTGGACGAGGAGAAAACATCTTTCATCATTGAGGAAGGGATCTTCTACTACACCAACATGCCATTCGAGTTGAAGAATGCAGGGGCCACCTATCAATGCCACGTCAATAAGATGTTTGCGAACTAGCTGGGAAGAAATCTTGAATCATACGTCGACGACATAATGGTAAAATCAACGCAACTTGAAAACCACATCAAGGACTTAAAGGAAATATTCTTCATAATCTGAAGGTATATGATGAGACTTAACCTTAAGAAATGTGTTTTTGGTGTTACTTTGGGAAAATTCTTGAGGTATCTTATATCCACCTGTGGGATAGAGGCCAATCTGGACAAGATATAAGCTCTAGTCAATATGAGGTATCCTACCAATCTAAAAAGGATTCAACAATTGAATGGAAGAATAGTGACACTGGACAAATTCATTTCTAAATGCACAGACAAGTGCTTGTCATTCTTCAAAATACTGAGGAAGAGCACATCATCATTTTTGAACGAGGATTGCCACAAACCCATTGAAGGAATTAAATAGTATTGGAGTAAACCTTGTGTCCTAATCAGCCCTCTCCTAGGATAAACACTTTATTTGTATTTGGATATGGCCTTCCAGACTTATAGTACCGTACTCTTACCCAAAAGAGACAAATTCCAACACCTCATCTACTACGTTAGGAAAATCTTAACAAACACCTAAAGTAGGCATCCAATAATTGATAAGTTATCCTTCACCTTGAAAATCAGTAAAGCTCAGGCATTACTTCATCCTGAACATTGTGGTTGTAATAACATCTCAACCACTTAAGAATGTATTGAAAAGGCCATAAGTTGCAAGGAAACTAGCACAAATTTCCATAGAGTTGGGCAAGGACGATCAAGTATATGGCTAGAACTGCCATTAAAGGTCAAGTGGTGGATGAGTTCAGTGAATCACCATAGGCTACTAATGATGAGGTAAAAGAAGAAGTATATGTTGTGGATTAAAGAGAAAGGCCAATCTATAAGGTATTCGTTGATGGTGCACAACACTTCAATAACACTAGGCTAGGGGTGGTCGTAGTTGATCATGATGGAAACTATTTTGAGTACACTGTTAGATTGGACTTTCAAGAAACTAATAATGTCGTAGAGTATGAGCTAGCTATATTTGGGGAAATGACAACAAAAAAGATCAGAATAAATAACTTTACATTGTATAAGGACTTACGATTGGTGGTTAGTCAATATTTGGGCACATTTGAGGCTAATGATAGTAAGATGAGGAGACATCTAGAGAGACTAAGAAATGAGTGCTTGAAATTTTCCAACTAAAAGATCAAGCAGATAACCAGGAATAAGAATGGTCATGATGACACTTTAGCCACACTAGCCTCTGTGCGAGAGGCCAACCGCACTCAGGTGGTATTAGTAATGATGCTGACAGAGGCCAACTTAGAAGAGGTAAAAAAAATAGTCAGAAACATGGATATTGCCACAAGCTCATAGTTCACCCCGATCTTTGACTTTTTGAAAAATGGGGACATGTCCAAGGACCAGAGTGAAGGAATTTAAGGCTAAAGTAGGTCGATACGTGATTGAAGATGATAAATTATACAAAAGAATTGCATTCAAACCCAATCTCTTATGCATAATTAGGGAGGGGTCATACAGAATAATGTTTGAAGCCTACGAGGGAGAATGTGGCTCTCATTCAAGTAGAAAGAGGTTATCTCAGTGATTGCACAAGGTGCACCTAGGCATGTGATAAGTGTCAGAGATTCTCCCCGTTTTCATATGCACCTCCAACCACTATGATTGGAGTGGTTAGCCTATGGCCCTTCTACAAATGAGAGCTTGATATAGTAGGACCTTTATCCTAAGCATAGAGTCAAAAAAATTTATATTAGTGGACACAAATTATTTTTCCAAATGAATTGAGACAGAACACCTCAAAAGGATACAAGAATAGGAATTGATTTAATTCATCTGCAAATCTACAATTTGTCATTTTAGCCTGCCCAAGAAGCTTGTTACCGATAATGGAAGATAGTTCATGGGCTAGAACATCAAAGAATTTGCTAGTATGTACAACATCAATAAGTTCCACTCAACTTCGTATTATCCACAAGCTAACAACCAAGCCGAATCTTCTAACAAGTTGATAATCACCTTGCTAAAGAAAAGGTTAGAAGGCAGTAAAGGAAGATGGGTTGCGGAATAACTTGGGGCATTTTGGGCTATCAGGACTAGCCCCTGAAAGAGCATAAATGAGACACATTTTCACTAATATATGAGAATGAGGCTATGATACCAATTGAGATTACAATGCCTATTGTACGATCAGCCCTAATTGAGGACCAAAATGCCACAAGGAAAGCATTTAAGCTAACCCTCATAGAGAAAAGGAGGAATGAAGCCTCGAGAAGGATAGTCGATCAAAAACGAAGAGTAACATACTACTACAATAAGGTTGTGTGTTTCAAAGCTTTCGCTATAGGAGACTGGGTTTTTAGAAGGGTCTTCCCCAGTAAGAAAGAATGGATGGTCGAAAAGTTGGGTACAACTTAGAGGGCCCAAACCAAATACCCAAAATGACTCCAAAAGAGGCCTACTTATTGAAAAGTATTAAGGGAGCTAAGGATAACGCAAGTTGGAATGCCCGACACTTGAAAAAGTATTACTTTTAGTGAACTCTGATTTTTCACACTCACGTATCATCCTTGTATATATATAAAGAAACTTTTTGCGAGCAATGAATCTCTTTCGATATTATGTGTAAAGAGTTTATCACCTCGATCACAAACCAGGTAGAACGTTCTCCTCAAAAAGAGTTGATCACCACGGTCACAAACCAGGTAGAGCACTCTCCTAAAAAAGTTGATTACCTCGATCGCAGATTAGGTAGAACACTCTATTCAAAAAGAGTTGATCACATCGGTCATAGATCAAATAGAGCACTCTCCCTTAAAAAGAGTTAATCACATTGGTTACAGACCAGGTAAAACTCTTTCTCTCCAAATTAATTGATCACCTTAATCACAAACTAGGTAGGATGATTTCTTCAAAATGAGTTTATCACCTTGGTCACAGAATAGGTAGAACATTCTTCCTAAGAAAGAGTTGATCACCTCGACTATAAACCAGGTAGAACGCTCTCAACAAGAAAGAGTTGATCACCTCAGTCACAGATTGAGTAGAACACTCTCCTCAAAAAGAGTTGATCACCTTGGTCACAGACTAGGTATAACACTATCTCTAAGAAAGAGTTGATCACCTCGATCACAGACCAAGTAGAACACCCTCCTCATAAAGAGTTAATCATCTTGGTCACATATAAGGTAGAGAACTTTCACCACCAAAATTAAAGTACATCAATCAAATGTCACAAGTTCATCTTATTAAAGAAGTTTATTGCTCAATCTTATAAGGCTTTCAAAATTTATTAATGAATAGTTGAATCCCCAAAAAGTTAAAAGTTCTTCAAATGTTTGGACGCACGATCAGTGTCTAGGTCGTCTATCTCCACCACTAAAGGCAACAACTTAACCTGAATCTTTGAAAATTTCTTATGAATATTGACCCCCATTTCAGTTGGGGCTAAGCTCGAGTTGAGTATGGAATGTTCCAATTCTTCACCAACACTCATCACTTTAAGTAAGACCCCCTCAAATCGCTTCATATGGAAGTATACCCAACGGGACCCCCTATCAATTAGAGCAACCATCTTATTCATGGTCCTTCTCTCTCGAGCTTAAGTTTGTGATAACGGCTCCTTATAAGAGGAGAGCTCACACTTGGTCTCTTCATAAAGGGAGAGCTTATACTTGATTCAAGATAGCTCGACCCCTAATTTTTCTATCTCGATCTTGAGCCTACCATTCTCCAATTTTAAAGCTCGAGTTGAATGTCTATTTGCCTGATCATAATCCATAAGTTTTGCACAAGAAAGATAGAGAAAGATTATCAGCTACTTCAAGCAAAAAGAAAGAATGTTTGAATTTGACAACACTCATAACCCTATTTTATTGTGAATAATAGTGGGACAAATTTAATGACACATGTTCTTCAAAATAGGGAGATGGATCAGTATCATAAATAAATACTATAAATACCATAAATACAAAAGCACACATATGAGTTTTTCCTAAAATTAATTGTTTCTCATTAAGAACAAAAGGTTACAAGTGCGAGTTCCCAACTACACAATTAGGAGAGGTATCGAGTTTAACAAAAAATATATATGTGATCCCCAATATGTTAAAGAGACTGAGAATATCACTTTGGAATATAGGGAGGCTCGGTCCAATGACAATATCATAGGTCTCCAATGCCACCATTTCCCTTCCCTAACTCGGGTCCATCATCACTCACACTAGAGTCTAAGCCGTGTTCATCACCCTCTTCTTAAGTTTGGGTATGCGAGTATTGGGGAGTGACCAGAATATTTAGAATATAATAGTAGTATTCCCTCAGGCCCTTCTTATTTCCCTCTTTCTTAAAGAAGTTCATGGTTAGGTTGTACCTTATTTCAATGCTCGAGGAGAGTTATTCCTCATTGCCTCAAACTCAAACTTCCATTGGCTCTCCTCAAGCATACAAGCTTTCACCTCATCCTGGGCCTTTCTCTCGGCCTTCCTAAGCTCCTCGATGTGCCTCAAGATATCATTCAGATTGTCTTTGGCCTTGGAAAGCTTCTCTTTATTGTCAATATCCTCATCCTCCCACTTGTTGGCTTTATAGCACAACATATTTAGCATAAGTTGAAGCATGGCTCTCCTTTTTCATCGTGATCTCATACTTCAAACCCGCCACACCTTGAGTCCTAACCAACATATGAAAGGGTTGTGTCTAAAAATGAGACAAACAACATGAGACTGTTAAAATATAAAAGCCCAAGGCTCAATCAGAAACAAGGTCGAACTAACACTTACCTGAAACATGAGACAACTAAGCACGACCTTAACGTCTACACGTTCACACATGATATCAAGTTGTCTCTCGTGCACCATGTAAGGTAAATGTCCCACGTGGTGGTCCAACCTCTCTGGTGCCAAGCCCCTATATAGGGTCACTTCCCTCAACGTCGGTAATGAGGTCATCGATGGCACCCTTCCCTTTCCTCAAATTCCTTATATGGGGAGTAGGTGCTTGCTGACCCAAGTTGACGGGTGGAGATAGGTGCGGACCCAGGGACACTAGTGAGGGCTCGACATCATATAAAGACATAGGTTCGTTAATGGTGACCTTATTCTTCCTTTTTGGAAAGGTTAGGGTTCCCTTTTTCCTAGAGGACTTGCTTTTCTTCTTCCCCGTGGAGCTCATCCTTCCATGTTGGGTGTGCTTACTTTGACGTTGTGCTAATAACTCAAAGGCATTTAACTTCATGCTATCTACAAAGATAGAACAAAAGGTTTTATTTTTACAAGCGTGGGCTAAATAAAAAACAATTTATAGGCTCAAGGTCAATTCAACATCGTCTAGTACCATCTCAAACCTCCATTTATAATCTATGGGAGGGGTTCTATGTTTTGAGGGGTGCCTGGGTTTACGTAAAATCCTATGAAGGGGCCCACTGAGACCCACTCCATTAAACCATACACAACAAAGTGCAGGATATTTAATAGATCCTCTATGGAGTTTCTCGAGCAGATAGAACTGGATATTAGCCAATCGTTGCTTCACCTCTTGACTTAAGGTCATGTTAAAGGAGCCTATATTCCTTATCATGACCTTGGTGTCAACCCAATTGCTTCTTATTAGCCTGGCATCACTGTTTGGAGTCTCCCACCAACTAGAAACATAGAAGAATTATTCCTTCCAATTCTTCTTGCTTTTAGGGAGGATCACATTTATACCCCGATCTTGTTTCACTGACATATGGACATTCATTGCATCTGTAGGATTCTGCTTAAATACATAGGCCTTATTGAACTCTAGCATATTCACTCGACCTCGAGCTCTCTGCATATCAATGTGAGATAGAGCATGTACCTCTATCCATTACGGATCAATTGGTCTGGCGCGAGCTGAGTCCTTGCCAAAAATTTCCTTATAAAGAGGTACAGAGAAAAGTTAACCCCCAACCATAAGGCCTTCTCATGGAAGATTGTCCACCCAACTAGAGGTGGGTCATTGTCACGAGCTCCCAACATATGAATTATTATATAAACTAAAGAGGAAATATTGTATGTTCTTCTTATCCTCTCCTCGTCTTGAGGTGACTATCTACTCGTCTTGACCTTGGTCGCCTAACCTTTGGTATAACTTATGGGCTTCCCAGTCTCTTTGTTTCTTGTTTTCTTCCTCTATAACCTCAAGACGGATATATGAGTCTAAGGCATGTTCAACCTAATTGTAGGTACAACCTGTGGATGAAAGGTGAAGGTAGAGGGTTGAAATTAGGATAGCTCCCCTTTGCTCGAAGTGTTTATCTCATTGATAGATCTTGTGACATCACTTTCTGACTGACCCCAAAAAGTGGGATATTATGGGCTCTCCTAAGACGACCCTAAAGTGCTTTCTCTATGCGTGGTCTCTATAAAATATCACAAAACATAAACAAGTTAAAGCACGAGAAATAGAGATTACTTAAGGTCGAGTTTGAAATAAAAGAAAAAAATGATTCTTTAAACCAACGTGAAAAGAAAGTAGAAAATTGTTAAACTCGAGGAGTTTTCCCCTGAAAACCGGAGCAAGTAAACTATGTGTCGAATTGATTTTCTTACCATCGAATTGATAATTTATATGGCTTGAGCCGAGGCAACAAAGCATTTTTTCTTAATTTTTCTCTAATGTGCAGGAGATTATAAAATGAGGAGGCCTAGGCTCCTCCTTATATAAAGGTCAATGTTTCTCTCTCCAATCATCTGAAGAGCATTTATTGAGGGAATTGAACAATTTAGATTTGTTGCACGAGCAGTACTCTTCCACCCCTATTCGGAACCCGAGCTGAAAGAGTAGGCGAATTAAATGTTTGGACATATGGGTCAACCTAGAGCTCTATCCATCTAATAGTTTGATCCAAATAACAACCAAAGCCATCAAGCGAGGTCATCCCAAGAGAACCTACGTGTGCTCATGCCCACAACGACACCAATAGTATGGACCTGTCTACGCATGGGAGCCCTGGTGTTGGAAGACCGACCTCTAGTCCGAGTCATTGTGTGGTTAACCTCAAGCTTTAGATGCATTTTTCTTTACTCTTATACTCCTCTGACACGCTATGACGTATACTTCTTATGTAATTGGAACATATACATACAATACTCTATATATACATGAACTTCCTAAGGGATCTATACATGCCACAAAACTTTCCAACTTTTCTCTAGTTTCTCTCTCTAAAAATCGGACCAATCCTAACGTAAATGTTTAAAATAATTTAATAAGTGTACATACATACTTCTTATTTTTTTATTTTCTTAATTATGATTATAAATAATAAATTTTGCTACAAATATATTAATTTAAAATTTAAATGCTTTGTAGTCTCGTTTTATATATGAAAATAATTTATAAATAAATTTTAATATTAATTTAACTTTATCTTATTCAAAAATTTGATACGTTCTTATTTAAATTTGTTTAGATTTATTATATTATTAGATCAAGTTCGAATTAAAAATCTTAAACAAATTAAATTTAAATCGATTAATACGAGAGATTTTCGATTTGTTACTAATTCATTAATAAAGATGCCCTCGAGCTAGGGGTATCCATAAACCGGATCGAACAGGACCAAATCGTAAAATCGGATCGAACCGGACCAAACCGAACGATTTTACTAATCAAACGGTCAGGTCCGGTTTGTACTAATTTTAAATTGTTCGAACCGGACTGGACCGGTTTAATAATATATTAAAAATTTCACATTATTTTTCATTAAATTATAAAAAAATCGAACCAAACTGGGAACCAAATCGGATCGAACCGTTTTATAAATCAAATGATCTGGTCGATTTTTATTTCTTAAAACCGTTTCAAAACGGTCTATTCCGAGTAATATGAATGGTCTAATTTAATTAAAAAAAATTTAAGCAAAATCGGACCGAACCGAACAATGGACAGTCTTACCTCGAGCTCATTGTCACCATCTTTTAGTCACGACTCACGAATGTGAATTAGGATGCGTAGTAAAGTGAAAATCACCAACGGGCGCGCACAATTGAGTCACCGTCTATTATTCCCAACTCAAAAATAGATACATGAATTAGGGTGCGCAGAAAAGGGAACATCACCAACGGGCGCGCACAATAGTACCACAAGTACTGAGAAAAATGGAAAGCGAAAGAAAAAGATAATCGAAGGAATAAATAAACATAATAAAATGAATTAACAAACTGAGAATAAATAAAATTAAGAAATGATAATAACATTGTTATTATTATCTTATTAAAAATATAAATAAATTATTATTATCTTAATAAAAATATATATTATATTTATTTTATTATTAATATTATTTATATATTAGTATAATAAATTATGATTAATGAAATATTGTGTATTAATAATTTATATTTTGATAATATAACTAAAAAAAGAAAAATAGCAGGTAACCTTTTTCTGGAAGTAGGACTGGGAGGAACTCATTGCCTAGGGCTCCATTACTGTCCATCTGTACACTAACCCCTTCTCTCTTCCCCTCTCTCTCCAGACCCGTCTGAGCCATTCAAACTAGCGCTGCATTTCCATCTCTTGCAGTTATAGTCCGCTCCTTTCTCTCTCTGTCTCTTATGAAATTCTCTTAATCTGGTACGTAGTAGTTTTTTTTTTTTTTTAAATCTAATGGAAAGTTTTTATTTTTATTTTTTATTGTAAGATTCAGATAAAGAGTGCATGTTAGAGATGGTGAAGGCTTCCAAGGATAGCCACGAAGAATTGGAAGACGATGATGAAGTCACCAATACTGGTCTCTCCTTTTCATTTTTTTTAAAACTGACAATTCGAGCCGTTTGGTTTATAAATTACTTTGCGTTTAATAATTAATTTTAACTTTCTTCATGGTTAGAAGTTATTTTTGTTAAGCTTGTAAATTTATTATTATGAGGGGAATTGGCAGTGAAGGTTGACGGGAAGAACAGGGAAAATAATCGGTCTAAGCATTCCCAGACTGAGCAGCGCAGACGATGCAAAATTAATGAGAGGCAAGCTTTTTATACGTTGTCTGAACCCCTTTTCTCATTTCCATTCTGTTTAGTTTCTGTAGTTACTGTTAGCTTTTTAAAATGAAGATTATCTATATTTGAGTGTTTTTTTTTTTCAGTACGTAGTAGGTCAATGTTTGAGTTGCAGCACGCCTGCACATGGTCTTTATTCTCATTTTGAACTACTTTTTTTGGATTTTGGCGTTTTGCTTATTGTATCGTTTAGACTTCTAGGCTATTCACACTGATCGAGGCATTGATTTCAATTTTTTGTTGTTCTTTTTATTTGTTTAACTTTGTTAATTATCTATGTTTCTGACAAGTTTTTGATCCTGTGGTAAAGTGGTATCTCAAAGAATCTATGTTCGGAGTCGTTTTAAATTTTCCAGAACAAGTGTCCCAGGTGGTAAACTAAGCTTAGCAGAAAAAGTAGTTGGTGGTTCTTTTGATCAATTGATTTTCTTACATTCTTTACTTATTTTACTGTGTGCGTCTTTCTTAGGGAATAGAATGCTGAGCATACAAAACATGCTCTTCATTTCATTTTAAGTTTTTACCATTTGATGCTTAACTGTGCCCCCAATTGCGGCATAATTAGTGTATCATTTTGCAATTGTTACTGACCTGGAATACTAATATTTGATTCACAGATTTCAGATTTTGAGAGACCTCTTGCCTCAAAATGATCAAAAAAGAGATAAGGCTTCCTTCCTCTTGGAAGTAACCATCCATCTTTGTTCCCATTTAAATATAATTTTGTTTCTTTAGGTAATTGTTGGTAACTCATTAATTTGTACGGTTTGCTGATGTTTATATTACTTTCACTTTTTTGTGCAGGTGATAGACTACATCCATTTCTTGCAAGATAAGTTAAATTACTATGAGGGTTCATACCAAGGTTGGAGAACTGAGCCAACAAAATTAACCCCATGGGTAATTTTTATTGCTTGGCACTTTTGGATATCTGCTATTTCTTTTGTTGCTTATGCAATGCACTACTTCTTCTGTATGCTACGGTACACATTTGAAGCTCGAGTTTGGACATTTGACGTGTCATGGTATTTTATGTAGTTATTACTCAGGCATGCAATGCTAGATTCTTTTTGATAAATAGCTTGGTGTATTTGATGTTTTTAGTTTGGAATTGGAAATGCGTATAATCACTTATAAATTATGACAAGAATTTTCTTATGTGAATTTTCTTCCCCTTTTTAGACCAAAATTAAGTTAGAAGCCTGTTTATTTGTACATATAAGTGATGCTTGTCAATACATGTCATTGCCTGCTTTGAAATTGCTGCTATTAGTTATGTAGGTCTGCAATGCCAGAGTTTGCATTCATTTAGATAACTTCCTGTTTACACTTTGCATGGTAGGTGGTTTCTTTCATATTGAACGGATGTTAGCCTTATGCTTAACTTATTCCTTATGTTTAACTTATTTGGTTTCCTATCTATCATTGAAGGAAAATAAAATTTGAAGGTTCATAAATATTTACTTGCCATATTTTTTTCAGTTGCTCTAAAATTCTTTTGCAAACTCCTGGGTGTGTGGTGGATCATGACGTGTTAGAGGTCTTGGATTGAAAATTCTGAAAGAAATTATAAAAGCCTGTTATTTTGGTGCCACAATGATTATGATCTGTTCAATGCAAATGTATTGATTCTTTTCAATTTGTTTTCAACAGAAAAATCAACATGTCTCTGTAGAAAAAATTCCAAATCAGTTGCAAGTTACTAAAAGCGGTTCTGGTCTCCACAACGACACAGATGTCTCCCCATTAATGCTTCCTACTGCACAAAACTCCGCACAATCTGAACTGGGATCTGCACTTGTTCACAAACAAATTGATCACCTCCTTGGATTAGCCATGCAAGTAGCTCCCCTCAACATGCATCCACCAGATATATTTGATACTGTCCCCACAGGTGGCATCACTACCCAAGCTTTGCCAGACTCAATATCTAATGCTGTTAACATGGATTCCCAACCCCGACTTGAAATATGGCAGCATAGAGATACAACTACATGTGCTATTTCAAATAATACACTGAATATTTTGGACGGAAGAAGCAAACTGACGAGCATCTCAACTGCCTACTCTCAAGGGTAAGGATCCACAGAATTTCAACTTGCAGATTTTGTTACTGGAGCTTTTCTGCAATAATGTGGTACATCCTCCCTGTGGAATTGACTGGCTTTATAAGAAATTATGTTCATGCATAACGTTTATATTCTCTCTCTGCTGTACCTGGGACCCCAGGATTCCTATGACAAAGTTTTAGGATTGTCACCAAGGCCTCTGATAGGAAAACGTAGTCTAATTTAACAAAAATCTTCATGAAATGATCCCTGTTAGAACATCTATGTTATTGCCTGTGCAGTAAAAACTATAGAAAATGAAGAAGTTATTGCCAATGACATGGTCAATGATCTGTGGAAATTTGTTTCCTTTTCACAAACCAGGGAGTTTTTTTTTTTTTTCCTTTTCTTTTGGCATTGGCATGATAGGTAGAGGAGTCAATTGTGTATAGATTAACTAGTATTGAAGAGGTAGCAATCAATGCTTAAAACAGCTAGAAATTATATTTCCTTGTGGATGAGTGGCTAAGACTCCTCCAGTTTTAAGCCCGGGTCGGGCTCGGGTTACACAGCCTATTATTTGAAATTAGACTGGGTGTAATGTTTTATAGTTGTATATCTGTATGGTGTTTCATAACTGGTATTATATTTAAAATCTGTTTGTTTACTAAAATTCATTTTAGTCACTTTCCTAGTCTCGTATTAGCAAGTAGAGTTTTCATGCTATGTGTGCAGGATATTGGATAAACTGATGCAAGCACTGCAATCTTCAGGCATGGACTTGTCACAGGCCAGGATCTCAGTGCAAGTTGAAGTTGGGAATCAAACAAACACAAATTCTGTGCCATCTAGTTCAAAGGTTTTTTTTTTTTAGTCCTCAACTGTAATAAATCTTACTCCCTTTATTTATTTTACTCCGGCTACCTGCCTTTCGAGTCAGTGATATTTAGCAGTAGACATTGTGGACATCATCAACAGTTCTCTGATTATCATAGGTCACTAGATCGTACCTGAAATCTCTTTTTCTGAATTGTTTGTTTAGGAAAATATGAACCAGTCATCCAGCAACCAAGTAATAAGACACTGTCAAGCAAGCAGTTCTGGTAGTGATTTCGAACACGCTCATAAGAGGCTCAGAACAGAAGAAAGCTAGTGTATTATTTTAATATCCAAAATTGTGTGATTTATTCTCTCTCTTTTTTCCTTTTTCCTTGTTTATTCTAGTTTTTTTGGTAGGGGGATTGATTGGGTCATTTTTTCAATGTTATGGTCAGTAGACAACTAGATGCAGATCAATTGTACATGTTTGTGCTCCTTGACATGGAATCTTTGAAGAAATTATTAGATATTTATTTGCTTGTACTTCAGCTTTCAGATAGATCCCATGCATATAATGAGAAGCAAGCTTCTTACTACTAGTTATTTGTTTGCATGCACATAACATCTCTCTTGTGCTTCCTCTGCCATATGATTTAAAGCACCATATGATTTAAAGCAGCATATATAAATGGAAAACTCTATTTATTACAAATTTGTGATTTACAAGTTTGTGTTAAATCAAAATTGACGTAACACATTATTATTGATAAGTATAATCGGGTTTATACAATTATATCCAACAAGATGCTGCTATGATAATACACAGAAGTGTTTTATATAAAATAGTTATTTAGAGCATATTAGATTAAAATTGGTAAATACCTTGACATTTTAATCACCTATCCGCAATATACTAAAAAATAAGTTTTATAAGATGAACTGGACAATGAAAATGGTCCCCCCAAAAAAATGTACTTTGAGAAAAGAAGCATAATTCAACAAATTGTGAAAGCTTATACTTTTGCAATTATAAAGTAAAAGCTTTCACAATTTGTTGAGTTGAGCTACTGCAAGAAGAATGATTTGAGCTTTGCTAGCAACGATGTTATCGAACACTCTTGCAGGATATTCAGTCCTTGCAAAGGCATACTAACTTGGCATCTTCTTTTTTTTCACTCTGTTTCAATATCCTTGCAAAGGCATACTAACTTGGCATCTTCTTTTTTTTCACTCTGTTTCAATAAAAAAATCAAGGGAGAAATTGTAAATTCAATTTTGATTTAATATCAAAGGTCCAAAGCAGCAAAGTAATAAGTAGGTTCAACATGTTTTATATTTGATTATTTATTTATTCATTATATTATATATTTTTGGATACAATGATAAGCTTGTTATTATAAATTTAGTTCAAATGTTAAGACTTATACTCTCTTTTATTTATAACTTAATTAACCAAGGTATTAATTATTAAAGAATAAATGTATCAAATTAACTGTACCCGTGTCAATATGTCATAGATATATTTAATTTGACAGTTGACATATTTGTGGTACGATCAGCGCAACAAAGTCCATTTGTCATCTTTCCCCTTCATTACTTTCTCACAAGTATTTAATTTTATCTGTAAGGATCAAATTTCATTAAATTAATATTGAAATTCGTTCTGAAAACCATTAAGGCTTCACTAATTTCAATCTTCCCACTTTTACAGTTGTGGGATGTGAAAAGAACATAATCTTTAGTAATCATTATTCCAATAGTGGAAGTAGAACAGTACTACTAGAGGTGTTAAAATTCGTTCAGAATTTGGAAATCACTGATTTTGGTTTTGGACAGTAAATTTTAATTCGATTTTTTTATTTTAAAATTTAAATTAAATATATTTAAAATATTATTATTTTAATTTGTAAATATTTTTTAATTAAAATTTCATTTTTTAAATCATTTTAAATTAAAAAAATATTGGATTCGAACCAATAACCTTTATTTTATAGTAATTTTTCGTATTCATACCCATTGATTTCAATTTTAATTTTAAATGTAATATAATTTTTAGGTTTTTATTTTGAATAAAGTATTATTTATCATGTCTCATTTCATTTACATTTCTAAACAATAAACTTTATAAATAAAGAAAAAAAAAAACACAACACAGAAATATACACAAGGAAGCTTATACATGTCATATTTTCCTTCCATTTTTTCTTGTAAATGTTTATTTATATTCTTCAAAAAATTCAAAGGAAATTTAACTAATTGTCAAAGTCATGCTAAAAACTTTCAAGGCTTCACCAACTACTTCAACCCACTTTCCACAGTTTTAGATGCTATAATAAGTTGTTGAAAATCCAATATTCTCTTTCTTTCTTTCTTTTTTTAATTTCTTTTTCCCACTTTCCACAGTTTATTTATGTGTGTTGTGAAAGCAATAGAAGTTCAGAATCTTGAATATCACAAGCAGAGGAAGTAGAAAACTACAGTTGGAATTCATTTAGGATCTATAGTATCTTGAATAATTAAATTTCTTTCTATTTTCAATTTTTATCAGGTATTTATTGTTTTAAAAGAAATTTTTTTATTAATTTTAAATTTCATCCCCAGATATTTAGATAATAATGAATAAACTTCTCATCATTTAGTAGTAATAACTAGTTTTCCAATGAACCATCAGCTTCTTGGATCACCCACAAAAATAAATTCCTTGGATCAGTCAAAAGCTCCCTTGCAAAATCATTCACTACTTCTAGTCTTATATGAACTCTCCCACACTTTGACTTTATTCTCTCTATCTCCCACATAAGGCCAGAAATATATATTAAAAGAAACCTTGGGAATTCAAACCATTATTTGAATAAAGATTTCCTTCTTTTTGGGTTCTAGGAGAAATGATTTCTGCAACATAATATTTGCCTATGAAATCAGTATTTTTATTAACCAAGAATATTAATAACGTATAAACTTGAACACTTTTGTACACATTACTTAGAGCACGGCAAGTGTCGAAATAATTTTAAAAAATAGAGAATTAATTTAGAGAATTGATATTTTTATAATGATAAAAACTATTATTAAAGCAATTTAAATTTTTTTCTTACAATTTCATAAATAAGCATTTCTAAAAATAAAAACCTTGCTATGATATTAGTAAAAATATACCTATCTTTAATTCATTAGGTAATAATACTATGTGTCATGTCGAATGTAATTTGTACAAAAACTTATAAATTTATAAGTCCTTAACATGGTTTTTTTCTTAATAACTTGATATTACTATTTTGACTTAAGATTTAAAAATGATAGGCACCACTATCATTCCAAAAGATATTATAACATAATTAGTGAATATGTAAAAAAAAAATTATTTTATTTTTATTGGTGCTTAGCATCTCACCTGATTTTATCTATAATATTCATATTAAATACAATAATTTAAAAAAATGTTCATCCTTGATTTAGTTTAAAAATAATCAAATTATAACCTCTTTAATAAGTAATTAGTAAAATCCATTTTCTTCCTTTTTTTTCCTCTTCTAATTCCCTATTCTATTTTTTTATCTCCTTATTTTAAAAAACAAGACCAAAAAAATATCTTCAACTAGCGGTTTACTTTAAAGTATAGAAAAAATTTTAATGATTTATTTTTATTATAAATAAAAAAATTAATAAATAATAAATAAAAATAAAATTTTGAGTTAATAAAAAATAATAAAAATAAATTATATTTATATAATACAAAAATGTATTTAATAATAAATATATAATTTTTTATAATAAATAACTTATCAAAATTTTATTATAAATTAACTTAAAATAATTACAAATTTTAAATTATTAAAAACTTTACTAAATAGTTACAATAATTTTTATGAAAAATTATTAATATTTTAATCAAATAATTTTATAATAATTTTTGAAGTTATAAAAAACTAAAAATCATAATATATTGTAATATTCAATTAATATTATAGAGTATTTGTAAAAATAAAAAAAATAGATTACTTGTTTAAGCATAGACGCAATGAATAAAAAGTATCAAAAACAAACGCTATTACTCTTCAAAATAATCACTAATTTACCATTACCTATTTATCCATATATGTTGCACACGGAAAAAAAAATCATTTGGTTTACATATTTTTTTCCACATTTTTAGCATTTATTTTGTAAAACAGGTTTTAAATATTTTTTTAATTATAAATAATTATTATTTTTAATATATGTATATATTTATTTTATTATAAAATAATTTTTTTATTTTTTAAAATAAAAAATTTTAATATATGATATGATAAAAAAGATTCGTGTATTTAAAATTAATTATAAATTTATAAAATGTTAATATTGTTTATAATAATTATGTTTTGTAAAATAATGCTTACATCTTTTTTAAATAAAAATGACTAAAAATTGAATTTTTAAGTTAAAACTTATAACTTGACTATTTTTAAAATAAATCACACTTAAGTCTTTTTTTTATACTATTACATAAGATATGTCTAACTGTGGGAAGGTGTTTTTATGTTATACAGTGTACAATCCATGTTTTTATGCTTTAAGATTGTGTTTCATCACTTTAAATCACATATTCAGTTATGTTTTGTAAATTAAATGAGGGGCAAATTTTAACCGTAAAGAAGGGGAGTGGGGGAAAAATTCGGGGAAAGATGCCATTTTTGGCACAATATAGTTCTTTCGTACCCATCAAACAAATAATGGTATAAATTAGCGATTCCCATCTCAGGGGTAATATGTGAATTTCTAGCAAAAGTGACGTTTTTATAGAATATAATTGGGAGGTTCAATATTGGCAATAAAACTGCTCTTTAACTGCCTGTCTCTTTACAAGACTGGTGATCTCAGATTGGCCCTGAAATGGCAGGGTATTAAACTTCACTCCCATTATTCAAAAATAATGGAATGCTATGAACATATGCAATGTACATAACGTAATCCTCTGTACTTCAATTTCTGTATGTGATTAAATCACTAGAGGCACCACCATATGTTGCTATACTATCCATATCTTCGGCAACAATAAGATTATGTGTTTCTCAATGGTTGAACATCTAACAATTCGAAACACTCGTGCGGATTAGAGTAGAAATAATCTTCTTCCTTTGGTCTATCTGGTATATTCACTCGTTTCTTGGGGCTCCCCATTCGATTAGCGTGAACACCCTTCACTAGTAAGGAGAACTTATTCCAACTCAGTTCCCCACTTTCATATTGATCTATAAGACTGATCAGAAATTTCTTGTCCAATGATAGTGTCTTTTTGAAACCTAAGAATCTGAAACATTTAAATATAAACAAGAAATTTAGTTTAAATCAAAGTTCAACACTTGTCAAGAAAAAGAACAAATCACACCAATAAATAATATAATAGATGCATCGATTGTTTAGCAACTATACCACCCCACTAATAAGTTCATATATCCATTTTGTTTAAAGATCAAATGGTATACCAAGTGTAATTCGATGTACTACCTGCGATGGCCTTCTACTACTCTAGCCATATTTCCGTCGTATGTTGGAACGAATGTATCACTCTCTACAGAGACAAGATAATCCAAAGCTGCCATTTGAGAAGAGTGGTTCTGGAAAAACTCCAAATCTGAGGGCTTTAGCAGAGTTTCTTTTCTAACCTATTCCATTGAAAGAAACAAAATATTATCTCATATTCCTACTTGAAAATCTCTAAAGGTTGTTTTGGCTTCTTTCTACTGACCAAATGAGGAAAAGCAGCCACCAAACTTTCCATCCTTCTTTCTCCACCATATATTTCCCCGGCCGCAATATAAATTTGAACATTGCGATCAATGTCAAGCGCAGTCAATACTAGAGCAGTTTCCTCAGGTGTCAAAGGACACAGACCTTCCTTCCTTTTAGCTTCAGAATTTATATCTTTTTCTTTCCACAGAGGATTAGCATATCTACCAATGTATCATATTTTTTCATAATTAATGAAATAAAATCTAATGAATGGATTAATTAAAAAAAAGGAAGGTTACCTCATTCTAGTAAGCTCTTCTACCTCCCTATCATCACAACCACGAGTGCAGCCTGAGAAGGACAGCATATCCATTTCATATCTAAGATGAAGAACCAAGAAAGGGCCTTTTCCCCTCAAAATCTTGACAACCTTCCTACCCAATTCCTCTATCTGTGGAGTAAATCTTAGTGCATTAAAATTTACTCGACAGCGCAACTTCTGAACTTCAATAGGTAGACCATTATTAGCAAGTCTAGAATCTGTTTTATTTAGATGTAAAACTTTGTGTTTTTTCACCAGAGGAAGGATCTGTTGTATAGCAATTAATGGCATTAGTTTCTAAGCCTGAACGAAATCGAAAAGGATAGGAAAGACAAAGATAATAGGTGGCAAGGATGGAACCTGATCATAGTAGTATGAAATGTTAGACCAGCTAATAGGTGGCAAGGATGGAACCATTCCCAATTCAACTCTTCTCTTAACCCTTGGTGGCAATTGTTTCAATATGCGTACTTCGTCTCTTAAAGATGATATAAAATGACCAACATCGAAAATGTCCTGAAATTCACTGCCATAGAGAAATTTAGTTGGTATCTGATAGAGAACAAAAGGCATTCAAATGAAGATTTTGCTACCTCAAATTTGTAGGTAAAGAGACTAACCTACCTTGGATCAGCCCAAAACGAGTTTTTATCCAGTTCTGGAACAATAAGAGTGACGTTTAAATATCTTGCAATAGCAACCATATCACAGATCTGCGGCCAATGAACAAATGTAGAAACAAAACAAGATATGGATCAGGGAAAAAGATGAAGCTGTATCCATAATGAGATATAAAAACCTAACTGCTTACCGCAGCTCTCATTTGGTTGAGTCCTCCGTTACAAGAAACTATGAGATAACCATTGTTCTTGTAAACCCCTGAAAATAACAAAACCAAATTGAGATACGAGAATTTGCTTATAACATCAGAATTCCCAAATTGGGTTTTTTGAAGTACATTCAAAATTGGAAATTTTTCTGCATAAACATTTCGAAAAATAACCAGTAACCCAGATCGATTAACCAAAAACGAGAGAGAATCTTAAAACTCACTCTTTGGTGGGTAAATAATTTTATGTGGAAGAGAAGACAATTCAACCGCCAAATGAAAATGTCGGTGGCTGAAACAAGAAGGCCAACCCTTCAACAATCTTGGCCTCCCTAACTCTCCCAATGTCATCAAGTGTACAACACAAGTCCAAAACAGGGCAGTCATAAGAGCTCGAAACATCCACAACTTCATTCTCGATTTCGAATCTGTCAATATCTTTGATTTTTCAACCTTCGCCAAAATCTTCATTTCTATTTCACTCTTCCCATAATCACTATCGTTACAAGAGTCCTCTTTTCTGCACATTTCTCATTTACCCAGTAGAAAATGCAGACTCAACCCCACAATGCCATTGACGTACTAACAAACTGTTGACACAAAAATCTAGACTTGGTATCCACAAAGATGCTAATTAACTTCTTAAACTAAAGAAAGTTGCTTTTAATTCAAATAATACAAACACTGGATCCCCATAATTATTCTAAGTATTTTATTAAGTGTGATGTTATCACCGATGAAGACAAGGTGAGGCTTCCAAACTTAACCAAATCACTTTCACCTCGAAAGTGTACAATTTTCTAGATTTCATACAACTTAAATACTAAAATAATCAAAACACAAGACTCAGATTCTTATAAATTAATATACAAAGAACCTAACTTTGTCACCTTGCACTTGTGTACAGCTCCACTCAGTATGAGAAAACTAAACCAAACCCAGGATGATAATGGTTGGGTTTCAACTAAAACGCCAGAAATTAACCACTTTTTCCATCAAAAACCCAATAACCACCCTCAGGTTGTGTAGCCAGAGGGCAATATTAAAATCAGGAAATAAAAATGGTTATAACGGGAAGAGAATCGTGCGGCTTTCACCGCTACAACCGAAAGGTATAGATCGCCTGCATAGGCGAATATATAGCATTTATAAGCTAGGGATAAAAACATATATTATTAATTTTATTTTTTTCATTTTCATTTTCATTGATCGCGTTCACAAAGCCTCTTTTTTAAAAAATAATTTTTTGTGAGTTGTAGAGAACTATAGTGTTATTTTAAAAATTTATTCTGTTTTTTTTTTCAAAATTATAATCAAGGATAATCAAATAAAAAAAATTGTAATACCAAAAAATGAAATTCTTAAAATGTCAAACTTTTTATCAAAATTATAATTAATAATAATCAAATCAAAAGATGATACGGATACTTCCCTTATACAATATAATTTTTAAACTCAAATTTTCAATTGGATAACCTTCCTTCACAAAAATTCTAACATATTTTATTTATTAATTTTAATATCAATTTATCCTAAAATTGGACTTTTCCCTCACAACTCCAAAAGACTTTTTATTTTTTTTTTTACCAAATGATACTAAAGAAATGAGAATTGAACAAAAATAACATTGGGCCATAAAATGTAATTTTTTTTTTAACCAGTTGTACTAAAAACGCTTCTATCAAATGATTTCTTAGTAAACCTTTATTTGCTTGTTTTTCTTTACTTTTTTTTATTCAATAGATGTGGTAGTTATTAAGTTATTAGTGAAAATTATTATTTGAAATGTTTCCTTAATTAACTATTATAAAGAATGCACCGCACAATAAGAAAAATAAATTATTATTTTAGATAAAAAAAATTAACTTATTTATAGAGATTTTATATATTTCCATTTTAGTTTAAAATATTACTCTTGCCCAAACATAGTAATAGATTTATTAATCCTAATTAATTTATATTTATATGTGATAATAATCTTATTATTTTACATTTTAAAATATATATTCAAATCATAGTTTAAATAAACATATGTTACTCTACCGATGTTGAATCTTGATATATGCATCTGATAAAGAACCGAAGATTTTAAGTATCCTTCATCATACATCTTATTAAAAAGTTCAATACAAGTTATATTTGACTTTTTTTTTAAATAAAAATTCAATATCATCAGATAAATCTATTTTAAATTACAAATATGTATTAAAAAAATACAACATCCATCGTAAATAAGAAATAAGAAGGTCCACTTTATATCAAAATTTTACAATTTTCATGTTTGGTTTCTCTCTTTATGATTTCCATTCGTATATATGTTGAAAAATAATTAAGGGAAGAAAATCAAACATATAATGAATCATATATATATATATATATATATATATAAACTAATGTTAATTGCTAGTGTGGGGAGTTATAACATTCTAATCCAATTTTTGGTTTGAGTTTGGTAGTGGAGTTTGATATTGATAGAAAGATGACTTTGAAACGCATTGATAAATGGTATTTACCTAACAATCACCATCTTCATTTCGTCTACGACAACATTTATAATGCATTTTGTGTCGTTAATTTACATACATACAATGTAGTATATTTACAATTAAATGAGACCCCAGTACATAATTAAAACACCCATGAAATAAAATAAAATAAATGATATAATTAAAGGGAGGAAGGAAATATTTTCCGATTTTTTTCTGCATATCATAGAAATTTTTTTATTATGTGATCATTTCTGCTGGCTGAGGTCAAAAGCAGTATAAAAAAGAAGAAGATATTATTACTTGCTAAATGATAATTATCGTAGGCTACCTTTTTTGTTAAGTCATAGTGTAATATATTTTACGAGGAAAATGCCGTCATTTAATTCTTTTTAAAAATATATAAATTATTTTTATTAATATTTTGTATAAAATAATATTATTTTTAATATTTTATTTTATTAATAAATAAATAAATGATAAAATAATTTTTTGTTATGCTATCTTATCATAAAAAAATTAAAATATTAAATAAATAGTTAAATTTTTATGATAAAATTATTAAAATATTACATAAATAATTAAATTAATCTTTTTTAATAATTATTATAAAATATAAGAGATAAAATAATACAAATCCCTTGATATAATAAAGCTTTATGACATCTCATTATATTTTTATTAATCTTGCTATTATTATTATTATTATTATTATACAAAGTGATGAAATTTTAACTAAGAAATTTCTTACTAAATGTCTAGTACTAACTACTATCTATTAATTGTACCAAAAGCTGTGGCCTGTGGGCTACTTCTGCTAATTATTACTTAATTGACTTAATTTAGGGTAAATAAATATTGCTTAAGTTATTGGTAATAGAATATTGATTGATTAGTCTTTAGTTAATTGGCTAGTTGCGTCGACCTTTCAATGTTGGCTCATCCTTTTTTGCGATTTAGTGCCAAATTTCTAGGTTTCCTTTCATATAAATATAATTATAATTAAATCAATTCAATTTATATATAACTTATTTATTTATTTATATAATTTTATTTTTAATTTTTAAAAAAATATGTATTTTTTGCATTATGAAAAAATACCGTGAACAACATTTTTTTTATCATATCATATTACAATTCTTATAAAGAATATTTTTTTTTCAAAATAAAATAAAAAATTACTATCTTAAAATCCATATAGATTCTTAATAAATTTTAACTTGTTTATTTTATTGTGTTAATATTATCAAATCAAGAATAAAATTTTAAAAATAAAATAAATAAAGTAAAAACAATAAACAAATTATGTTTTAAAAATTGGATATATTATTAACTTTTATATTATATTTATAACTTGTGAGTAACCTAGAACAAAAATGCTCTATTATATATGATAAATATGTATTTTGTGTTATAACTTTTGATTAATTAATTTGTGTATAATTTTAACTTTTGTTTATTAACTTGTAAACATAGTTCAATTTTAATCAAAGAAACATTATGAAAATGGATAGAAATGATTACTAATGTAATGAAAAACATAATAAAAAGAGATGAAATAATCATTGACGCTCTTACAAATTTAAAAAAACAAAAAAAAATGCCAAAAAGATCATAGATATAGACACACTTTAAGACTCTTTATTTAACTTCTCGTAATATTCTATTAGAGAAATGCAATTATTATAATCAAATCTACAATTTAACGTATATTTTATAGTGTGTTATGTAAAACACACTCGATGTGATTAAGATTTTTATGGAATTTATTATGTGTATGAATTATTCTTTTAATATTAGTTTATCATCTATTAAAAAGATTAATTATTGTGATATTATTTTATTTATTTATTTATTATATTTGATATAATGTTATTTGAACTAAATAACGTTAATAATCAAATATTTTTTTATATTTATAAAAAAATTAATTAATTAGAAAAATATGTAATTAATAATTAAAATTAATTTAGAATATAAGTTGCTTGTGTTGAATTGTGTTCGAACTATTATTTAATGATTTAAATTAAATTAAAATTATATCAATTTAAATTAACTAAAATAATTTACCGATCTCATACAAATTATAAGTATTAGTTACGACTGGAGGCAAAATATTAAGAGGGGGAGAAAAATAGAAGTATATTAAGTTTTGCTTCGAAAGACAGAAAAATATGCAGTTTTGGAATTTTACAAATGCGACAAAGTCCGTGATTATATTTTGTCATTGATAGTAAAAACAATTTCTCTGACAAAAATATTTAAAAAATTATATAAAATAATATTTTTAAATCTTCTAACAATAATAATATATAAAATTTACCCAGATACTATTATTAATTAAATTTAAATAATTATAATTAAATTTAAATAATATTTAATTCGATAACATCAATATAAAATTAACATTATATTTTTATTAAAAATATATATAAGTTAAATAAAAAGATAGATGGTATATGTTTATAAATTTTAAAATTAATTTTTTTTTTAAATTAAATCTATATTTTAAAAAAACTGTATATTTCTTTGATCAAAACTAGTTACATAATCAAGAAAAAAATTAGATGGGACTGAATCATACATATTTTAATATACAAAATATTAAATATTAAATTTATAAATTAGAAACAACTAACTGTAATTCAACTTGAAGTTACTTGAACATATTGAAGTTTTGAAGTTAAAATCTTATTTACACATATTTTAAAAAAAAATATTTTATTCATTAAAACAAATAATATAAAAATAAATAAATCAATAAAATAAAAAATAAAAAATATGTCAAATTATTGTACATTAAAAAATTAATTTTGTTATAGAATTAGAATAAACACTTCCTAGTTCTCAAATATTAAAAAAAAAGTTGTAATTGTTACCTACATAATAAATGGATAGAATGATATTTTGGTGATCTAATTTTAACAAATTTGATACATAAGTCATATTTATTAAAATTAATACACTTTAATCACATTAATGTTGCATTTTAGATATTTTAGTTAATTCTTGTAAAAAAATTGAATTTTTTTGTTAAAAAACTTAAGTTGAATTTTGTTGAAAAAATGCGTCAAAACATTGTGCATTAAAAAATTAGTTTTATTGTAAACTTAGAATAGACACTTATTAATTCTCAAATATTAAAAGAATTGTAATTATTTCCTATATAATGAATGGGTAATACAATATTTTGATGATTTTATTTTCACAAATTTGATACATAAGTCACATTTCATAAAATTAATACAATTTAATCACATTATTATTGCATTTTAGATGTTTTAGTCATTTTTCGTCAATTTTATTTTTTTGGATTTTTTTGTTAAAAAACTTAAGTTAAATTAAGATGAAATTGACTATTAGGAGCCTACTAAGAGATATTTGAAGATAAAAATATCTTAAAAGAATTTAAAAAATAAATGAAGAACACCAAAATTTGATTAAAATGTTTAAATTATGTACGAATTAAGTTGACTAAAATGTATCAATTTAAAATAAAATTTCAAATATATCCAATTTGTAAAATTAAAATTACATCAAATATAATTTTTTTAATGAATTATTTTTAAATTTTCTTGAAAATAAAGGAAACATATATTTATATATGAACTAAAAACTAATAAATTATTTTGGATAAATATTGACCCTAATTGAGGCTCCATTCAGTCCATTGAATAGTTAAGCCCCTTATCAAAACAATGAAAATAAAATTTAGTTGAATAATTTTATATATTATAATAATAATTAATTTAATAATTTTTTATTAAATTTAGTTATTCATGATGGATTATATGTTTTGATAATATTATATCATATCATTTATAATATATCATAAACTTATAATAAATATGTTTTCTGTAAGTAAGAGTTACGTTAATAATTATAATCATTATGTATTAATCTTAGTTACATTTAGATAATAGCAATCCATTATGAATCCGTAATAATTTTTTTAAGATTTAATCACATTTTTTATTTTTTAATATTTATTTAAAAATATATTTAATTTTAATATAATTCGTACTCTATTATATTATTTAAAGTATTAATATTAATTTTTTTTAACTATTTAGTATATATTTTTAAGTATAATAAAAAATATAAAAATAATAATAAATAAAATTCAATTTAATTACTCCAAATATTATATGTTTATTATTAAAAGTGTATTTTTTATGTAATTATATATATATATATATATATATAAATAAATCTTGTAGAATATTTTATTAATTAAGGTTTTTTTTCAATTAATTATTATTTAAGTTATTTGCGTTCAAAATTTCAATCCATATCACGGATTATCTTTCCGTACAAAGTTTGACAAAAAATTATTAACATATAAAGAAGAGTGGCCGATTACTTATATCATTTTGTAATTTTGTTTTTTTTAAATTAAAGATAGTTATCATTTAATTTGAAAACAATAAATTAATAAAAAAATTATTTAAAAAAATAAATAAATAATATATTTTATTTTTAATTAATAAATTTTAGGAAATAATAAAAATAAGTGACAATAACTTCAACAACAAATAACACTAATATATATATATATATATATATTATTCGGTTCAAGTGATTGCTTTATATCCCGAGAGAATACAAAATTGATCCTTTTTATTTCACAAAAAAAATATCATGAAGTTAAAATGCACACCATTTATTTTCATCAACTCCTCGTAATATTTTCCCCTTGCATTCATTAGGATAAAATTTTGTTGTTGTTACCTTTCTTAATTTTTACTATCTTTGCCCCTATAATTATAACTTTTTTTTTTCTAAACTTCAAATCTAGCAACCAAGAAAATTCTATACTAGCTAGTTCTTTAAAAAACAAATTGCAGAAAGTTCGGTAGAATAAATACTATATTATGCTTATTAGATGTGTTGTGTCAAATTAATATGACAAGTTATATTACAAATTAGGTTAAAATTTATTTTCTTTTCTACTGATAAAAGGTTAAAACACTTAAATTTATATAAATTAATGATTATCATTAAATTCACATATTTAGACAATTATGATTATGTTAGTTGATAAAAACTTTGATATAATAGGGTGGATTTGTTATGTTTGTCCAATAACTTTCTAGATCTAGTAATTAATTATATGTAGCTCTTCTAATTTATTTTAGTATTTTTATTTATAATAATTTATTATGATTATGTATTAGTTATTATAATTTGATCTAACTTTTTAAATTAATAAATAATTGTTATATCATAACATTATAATAAATTATTGTAAATAAAAAATTGATGTTTTTTCTTTCTTTTCTACTATTAAGTGGGTATTTCTTAATTGTCATATATAATATACTTGGAAAATATTATGAAAGTCAACTATTCACACCTCTTAATAGAACATGGTAACTTTTTATTAATAATAAATCTCTACATTTTCAATATCTACAAAAGCATAAATTATTGCCCTATAAAACAAATTGTTAAATATTAGGAAACTTAAGTATCGTTAAAATTCAAGTTAATATATGCATTGATTATCACTTTTTACGATATCTTGTGATTTAAAAAATTAACTTTTCCTCTGTATTATATTCTCCTACGAATCTAAATCATTAAAATATAAAATATAATAAATATATATATATACACCCAAATATACACTTTATATATAATAATGTGGACAAAACTAACTTATGGATTCAAATGCTATAAATTACAACATGTATAACCTAATTCGACCGCAATACATAACCTTAAAACTATTTTTAGACAAATACAATTTTTATATAGGAATTTATGTATGTTCAAATCTTACTGATTTAAAATTTAACATAATAAAATGATATGATAATTATTTAACAAATTATCTATTATTTAATTAATATATATATTAATTTTTTAATATCACTTTTAATTATTGATGATTACTTTATTTTAATCTTAAAAAAATATTAATTTTTTAAAATAAAATATAAAAAATAATGTATAAAAAAATTTATATTTTTTGAAAATTAAATAGACTTAATTAATAAAAAAACAAGTTTTTAATCTAATCTGATTAACCCAACCCAATCCTAATAGTACAGGATGAGTTGAATTGAGATGGATTGAATTTAAATATATATGAGTAGATTTTTGCCTAAAAATTTCTTCACCCTAAAATATTTTTTTTTTTTGTAGAATCTGTCTAACTTCATCGATGTACATCATTAATATGTAGCAAACATTGACAATCTATGACATAATTAATAAAAAGTGATGAGGCTATAATTTTTAAGATTAATATTTTTAGAATATTTATATTCTTCTTTTATTATTATTATTTTTTATCTCTAATCTTAATTAAAATACATCAAAATATAGTTATTAGATTGATTGGTATTTAATTAAAAATTTGATCAATATTTTAAAATTAATTGAAAAAAAATATATCAATATAGGAGGTTATCTTCTTCTTCTTCTACATTTTTATTTATATGAAACCTCCTGCTCCATTAAATCCCAAAACCAAACCAGCTCTGCGTTTTTCTTTATTTTAGCTGCATCCCTTTCTTCCCTCCCATAAACTCAAACCGAGCTTCCCTTTTTTTACATGGATTTTGAACATGAAGGTCACATACACAAACATGAGAGTGGGATTTTTTTCATTTCTTTTTCTTTTTTTACTGTTAAAACACAGTAAAATAATTATTTAATTTTTAAAAAATAACATGTGCTTGTCGCATGTTAAAAAATCTCAATTAATTTTAAATAGAAAATCAATCAATTTAATAGAATATTTTATATGTTATATTTAAAAGAAAAAGGTTAAAAAAACAAGAATATAACAAAATAGTATATATATATATATATAGGTAACCACTTTACTTATAGTTTTTGTACACTTAATTAATCTATTTTTTATTAATATAATTAAGTTACAAATTAGTATACATAAATTTTTTATTGATTTCCGTGCTTTTTCTTATTTATTAACTATAATTTTAACTCTTCTTTATTTATCTATATAGATTGTTTTCACGTTAACTATTTTATTTATTTTTAGACGTAAATAAATATTAAAATATTTTTAAATTATATATATTTTTTACTTATATATAAATAATTTTTTTTATTTATACACATAAATACATTTTTTATGATCATCTTTTACTGTATATGAAAAACAGAAATACCCAATAAACATTACATTTATTATTCTACTATTTTATTTTTTAATTACTTTTTACACACAATTATATATTAAAATATCATTTTTTTTATTATCTATCTACATTGATTATTCTCACACTTTAATGTTTTGTTATTTTTTACACATAAATAAATATCAAAATATTTCTACAATAAACATATTTTTTATTTAAAATGTTCTTAAAATAAATACTTTTTTATTTATACATATAAATAAATACCAAAATATTCCTACAATAAACATATTTTTTATTTAAAATGTCCCTAAAATAAATACATTTTTATTTATACACATAAATAAATACCAAAATATTTCTAGTATAAATACATTTTTTTTATGATTATCTATTATTATATATAGAAAAGAAAATAATTAGTGAACAATACATTGGTTATTCTCTCACTCAATTACTCTGTTACTTTTTATACATATATAAATATCAAAATGTCTCTAAAATAAATACATTATTTATTTATATATGCAAATAATTATCAAAATTATCTTAAAATAAAAATATTTTTTATTTATACACATAAATAAATATTAATTTTTTTAAAAATAAATACATTTTTTATTTATACAGACAAATAAATATCAAAATATCTCTAAAATAAATAAAAAATTTATAATTATAAATAAAAATGAGAATAACTAATAAATAATATATTGATTATTCTTCCGTTTTATTATTATATTATTTTACACAAATATAAGTAACAATATATTCTTAAAATAAATATTTTTTTATAAATATTGTTAGTTTTATTATATACTATTTTGATTATTTTTTATTTTTTTGGTTTCTATCTATCTTTTTATGCATAAATAAATATACTTATATATCCTTCATTTTTTTATTTTTTGTTAGTTTTTTATTGTTTATTGGCTATTTTATGCTTTTTTTATATTGTATATTAATAAATAGAAAAATACCTCTATATACTTATCAAATTTAAATAACATAATAATATTGTTTATATTTTCTTAAAAGTAATACAGAATTTTAAATCAAGTATTAACATAAAATATAAGATAAAAGATAAATATATTATCTAATAAATTATTTTTAAATTATATGTTAATTAAAAAATTTAAAATAAATAATTTTATTAATATAATTATATTTTATATACATTAATGTACAAAATTAGTATCAGTATACGATGATAAGATATGCATATTTCGATCATAGAGCAATTATATGCAGGGCAAGGTGGTATTAATCTTTCTTTTAAATTAGTACTGTCATTCCAAAACTTGATAAGGCGGCTTTCAATTTCTGCCTCAGCAAGAATTGAAAATGGACCTCCCAACCCCAGAGGGTTAAAAGGACAAATCAATGAAGTAATTAAGCTAGAGCTGGATATTGATGACGAAGGACACTTTATACATATAGCTAGCTAGCTAGCTTATATATTCAAATTAATGCAATTAATGTTAGAAATAAAAAAGGTTACGTTCCCTATTAAACAAGAAAACCATAAAGTGACATTCCTTATATTGTGTAGTTATCTATCTACCTCCCTCCCTCCCTCATTCTCTGTATAGTGTGGTAAGGGGCAGAACAAGCGTGTGATATATAGTTATCCAATACAAGTTTTGCAGAGTTTCTTAACTCTTCTCACATGGTGACATGAGCATTTTGCAGGTCAATTCTATATTTTGATGAATTACCTTCATTTTATACTATGAATTATTTATTCATTCATATATTACATGTATGCTGAGGTGGTAGGCACTCAAGTCATAATCAACAATTACTATTTTAAAAAATTAATTTTCTAAAAGTTAAATTATTGGTGTTGTTTGTTTTCTAATATTAAAAGTTATGATGTTAATTAATTTCATTATTTTATAAAAGTAATCAATTTAAAAAAACATTATTTAATGATTTTTTTAAGTTTAATATTTTAATGTAAAAAACATTAGAGTAAATTTAGTTTTATTTATATTATTTCGTTAGTATTATCTAATGACGACGTCACACTTAATATAATTAAGTGTTAGATTTTGAATAATTTGAATATAATTAAGTGTTAGATTTTGAATAATTTGAATATAATTAAGTAACATATTTAAAACAATAATTTATTTTAAATATATCACTTAATTATATGAGTTATTTTAAATTTAATATTTAATTATTTATATTGTTATAAATTTACTATTTAATTATTTAAGTTGTTTTAAATCTACCACTTAATTATTTAAATTATTTTAAATCTATTATTTAACTATTTGAAATCTAGCATCTATGTGTGATGCTATTGTACAAAGATTAATATAATGATATAAATAGAATAAATAAGTAATATAAAGGAGACAAAAAGTAAGAGATAGAATTAACAAGACAAATATAATAATTCGTTAGTATATTTATAAATTTATCTAAATTATTAAAATAATATAATTTATCTTAAATTAATTTTTTTAAAACAAAATAACTAAATCACACTAAGATATCAAATAATATATATACCTTAATTTAAAGTATCTCCTTATCTATTTTCTCTTTTTTTATATTAAAATTTAAATCATTTCTTAACTTATGTAAAGACATCATATTTCGTGCGCATTGACATGCTAGTGTTCTCTGTATATGTATATTACATTTTTTTAATTAAATTAATGGTACTAATTAATAAAGAAGTAGGAAATGGTTTTTTTACAAGAGAAATTTTTTTTCACTTGTATATATAAATCACTTAGTTGACCTTAGATAGGCACTGTGATAATATATATTTTTTCAATTACAAATGTTATAATGTTTCCCAAGTTTAAATGGGTGTATAAATTTGTCTATTCATATCGTCGGATTATATTTTATTATTATTAAAATAAATTTTTATTTTTAAATTTTTTTAAACATTAAATTATAAAATAAAATATTTAATTACTTTCTTTAAAGTATTAAATTATTAAACAAAATATCAATTAATATAATTTTTCATAAGCCATGTTTCTACTTTTGTAGATTCTGAAAATTAATGAAGTTTTGACATATAATTAAGTTGACGTCAGTACATTAATTTTGTGTATTATTTTTATGTAACCGATGAATAATTTATTGGTCGATAGCTACAACTCATGTCCCCATTAAATACGACAAGTAGCTTCGTTATATTCACCGTTAACAATTGGCAAAAATACTTTTAATATAATCATCAATGCATTCATATGTGATTGGACAAAAAATCAATGCATGGACATGTACGTCCACATAAAGATCGAAATGTCTCATGTAACACGAAAGTATTATTTGCGGAAGATATATAATATGGAAAAAATGATAATTCTAATTTTTAATTATATCTTGAATCAAAGTAAAATAATATAAATTTAAAAAATTAATGGTAGTTTATTATCTTTATAAAAATATAATTTTATTATAGATTTATGCTAACCTTTTTATAAAGAAAATAAATTTATAATGTTTCATTTAATAAATATAAATATAAAACATAATTTTATTAAAAATAAGTAAATTAACTGAAATTTTTATCTTATAATATAATTTGACAGAATTTAAAAGATTTAAGTGTGTATGGCTGGTGCTTTGTTTCGCTAATAGGGTCATTAGAGATCTACTTATTGATAGAGCTAGGTTTATTAAAAGTCTTATAACTAGTGAGGAAATTAAGTTTATACGTCTCCAGAAAAAAAGTCACGTGATTAATTTAACGAAACAATTACTAACAAACAAGTGAATAAGTGTAATGACATATTCGTGAGTTTTTTTTTTAAATGGTATTAGGACGTTTTAATTTATAAAATATTAATATAAAATTTATAAATTAAAAATAATTAACTGTAACTTAACCGCCTAAAGTTTTTTGAACATGTTGAAATTGTAGAATTTAAGTTTTATTTTTTGAATATGTTGAAATTGTAGAATTTAAATTTTATTTATGGGTGTAATTTTTTTAAAAAAATTGTGTTTCAATTGAATAAATAAATATACTTCAAATTATTATGTATTAAAAATTAATTTTATTAAAAAATGAGAGTAGTCACTTCTTGATCATAAAATATTTCAAAAAAAAAACAAGTTATAACTATTTCCTATGTGATAAAAGATAGTACGATATTTTGTTGATTTTATTTTCACAAATTAGATACATTAGTTACATTTTTTAAAATTAATATATTTTAGTCAACATTATTGTTGTATTTTAGATGATTTAGTTATTTTCTGATCAATTTTCCTTTTTTTTTTTGAACTTTTTTACGAGAAAAGTATAAATTGAATTAAAATGAATATAATTAATATATTCAATTTAAATTAAATTAATATCATTAATATTTATCTAAAATGAGCGACATTAATTTATTAAATTGTAATTATTTAAAATAAATTTATTAATATATTAAATTTATTAAATTTAATTATAATTTTTTTAATAAATTATCTTTAAAAAAAATTTGAAAATAGAAAAAATTATTTGTATAATATTAAAAAATTATTTTAAATAAATATTTAGCAGTGCTGAAGTCCATCATAACCTATCAAATAGCTCCCTCATTGAATAAGTGTAGCTTTGTTTGTGTTCATAAAATAGAGAGAAAAAAGAGTATAGGTTGACTCTACAATAATTTAAGGTAACAAAATGTTTATTATCAAGTTTTCAGCATGCTAAATCTACCACATACCATTTATCCGTAGGTGAATTTTCTACGTGAAACTTTTTTTTTTTTGGGTAGAAGATTTTCTACGTGACACATGTAACATACTACCTGAATACTATCCGTAGGCATTTTCAACGTACCAAAGCGCCACAATATATATATCACTGTATGAGGGTACTTTGGTAATTCAAAAAATAATTATTATTGAATTATTTTTAAATTTATATCTCTCTCTACAAATTTTTTTTTTTATAAAATCCTGTTTAATAACTATTTAAAATTTTAATTTCTAAATACTTAGTTTTGATTTTAAATTTTAAATTTTAAACATTTTTAAAAAGGTAAAAACTGTTTGACAAACTATTTTTGGTTTCAATTTTAAAAAATATAAATTAAAAATTAGATTTTTCTGTTTAATAATCAATTCTTAATTTTAATTTTTTAATATTGTATGCTATAAACTTTAGTTTCAAATTTATTTTTGAAAATTTTTCATTAATTTTGAGTCTGTAATTATTTTGAGTAAATTAAATATTATTGACTATGGTTTTGTTATTAATTTTTAGTATCAAAAAATAAAAAAAATAGAAATTCATTTACAAAATTGACTTTTTAAAATTTTAAAATTTAGAAAATAAAAAATAAAAATTACGAATTAAAATGATTATCAAACAAGTCCTTGATAAAAATAATGATGTAAGAGATCTTTAAGAAAAAACACGATAATAAACCATCTTCCAACCAACACACATAAACATGACATGCAAAGTGAGCTACTTAGATGTTGGTTGTACCATGGGAACATTACAATGTCTCATTGAGAATGAGAGTTTTAAGAACAACACCAGTGAATCAAAAAGGTCAATAACACATCATTCATATGCAAGAAGTTAAATAAAAAGAAATGACTATATCTTATGGTTTAATTGATGTGGATTGTGAATGTGGCTTCGTGGGAAGGTGGCACACTCTTTGGGAGGCTTTGAACAACTAATTGTGCATTAATGAGTAGTAATATTTTAATGATGATTACGAGCGTAAAAACAATTATGATGATGAATATCTTTTGGGGTATATGTGTTGGTAAATGATTAGACTAGGCATGTGAGCTTTGGCATAAAGTAATAGGTGACACCATGATATGGTGAAAGGGGAAAAAATAAGGTTATTATGAACATTGTTTCTTAGTTTCTTTGGAAAGAAACTATTAAAATACCATCAATATGTTTTAGTAAAGTTTACAATTTTCTTCAATAAAAATTAATAATTGTTATTTATTTGTATATATTTGGGTGTTATAGACCAAGATACCTCAGACTTATGAGGTGCTCATTAACGGGGTACTTTGAAGTGCATAACAATAAGCTATATCGAAGTACTTGCCAACGACGTGCTCTATAACGAGGTATCAATATGTGAAGCATGTGTCAATAAGGTACGTTAGGGTACTAACCAATAGGGTGTTTTTCAACAGGGTACCTCTAACGAGGTAGTATCGGCCAGAGGTGTCTATAGTGATTGGGAATGGCCTCGGTAAGAGACAAAATGACCTATGTATTTTGGAGGTGCATAGGTATGATATCATCATGGGACAATTAATCAATTTATGTATCAGCTAAATTTAGATATGGTCGTTCCATTAGGATGCTAATACTTGGAGGTTAAAAAACCTAGATATATATAGACCTGTGTAACCCATTTATTAGATATGCTTATCTCTCTTAAATTCTAAATATATTACAGTGCTTGCAATTCTACAAATAATTGACATCTATTGTGCGGACTTTAAAATTTTCCAATCCATTGTAAAATTTTGAAACTTTTTATTTAAAAAACCAAGAGAATCATCCCATGCCATATGAAATATACCCTTGTCAATATGATCAATCACCATTCCAATTCTGAATCACAAAGAAGCAACCATATACACCAAGTTCCTGAGTTTGACCTTAACGACCATGCATCTCATTTCTTACTATACCTTATATTGGAGCCTATCTCAGCCATCAATTAAAAAAAATAGGGTACTTTAGGTTACAAGGACAATGCCTTGCCCCACCTATTCTATAATTTGTAGTTCTGAAGATGCATCCTTAGAGAGAGATACAAAGATGGAAAAGGTTAAACAATAAGTTGCAAATTTACAATAGGCTTTTATTAAATCACATAATGATAACAAGGAGCTACGCACATGTTTTCTAAAAGAAAGTTATTTAGAATAAGCCAAAAGCTATTTCCAAACTAGAACACCCACACCTCTCCCTAAGTCATCATACCTTCAAAAGGATTAACAAACATCTCGTGAACCAAGAAGCATCAAAATCAACCTAGACTTACATACAGACAAAAAAACACTTGTAAGTCCATCTTAAGAACCCTTTTATGAACCCTACTATCCTAATTAAACTACCTTCCACCAACCCGAGCTACATGACCTAACAAGATACAAGAAATTCATCCCGATAGTAAATAGGATGAAAGATTGAAGAAAATGAAAAAAAATGGAAGATAAAATGGCATATCAATTAAAAAAGAAGGGTACGAGATGCCCTCAAAATTATATTCAAGTTATGTGTGATCAATTGTCAGCATCACCTTTCTCATATGACATAGAATTAATAGTCTTACCTCATAAGTTCTCCACTCTGAAATGCATAGCTTACAAGGGGATGAAGGATCATATGACCCATGTCATACACATCAAAATAACAATGGCGCCAATATGTGTGATTGAAGAGAAGAAGGATGTTATGTTTAGCAAGATATTTGCCTCCACTTTTTAAGACATAGTATATAAATAATTTATAGAGCTACTTTCAAGGAGCATCAACAATTTCAATGAACTGGTTAAAATTTTCATCACCAATTACGTTTGAAATAAACCTACCCACAAAAGGAGTAATATCATATTTCTTCACCATGCAAGAAAATGAGAAAACGATAGAGAGTTATATGAGGAGGTTTAAAATAGAAAAAAATAGAGATATCGCAGTACCCTGACTCAATAGTTATTGAGGCCTTTTGGAATAAAAAAGGACACAGGTTTGTTGGTAAAGTTGGCCAAAAATACCCATGTTTTCTTAATGTAGTTTATGAAGAGCCCAAACAGCCCCCCCATTTGGGAAGTAGGTATAAAAAGCATATAGCCTATGAAATATGAACCTCTTATTTGATTTGAATATAATAAGATAGGAATTTAATTGGTGACTTATCCATGTCTCTTGTCTCCCTAATTAAATAAAACGATAAAACGTATGTATGGAGTGAGGATGCCAAATGATTATTCCCACTTGAGATACAAGTATAAGAGATATATTGCCCATCCTAAGTCAAAGTCTTGAGTTCATAATAATAGACTCCTCTAAAAAACAAAACAAAATAGATTGGAAATACTAATAGAAAGGAAACAACATCTTATTCTACTAAAAGATAACATCTCTAATACAAATACATCTAGTAGATTACTCATCTCTCTTAGTAGAACTTGAAGACCTCTATGTCTCAAAAAAATTATCTTCCAATGGTCAATCTCTTGGTGTAAAATAAAATGTCTAAGCTTATACCTCAAAGCATTAACCTTGTGGCGTAATTCATCTCATTCAGTAATCAAGTTGTGATTTTTGTGAAGAATTATTCCTCTTTCTTCAACGATGGTTTGAACTTTATCACGAAGACTTTGGAATTCTTGAGATGCCTCTGTATAAGTGGCATGTTTTGTCTCAAGATCTTTCTTGACACGACATCCTATTTCGTATAGTTGATAAGTAGATCAGTCAAAATCATGCATAATAGATACCAAATGCAAAGAAAAGAGGGTTTAAGATTCGAGTAAGAAAGAGAGCAAATCATTAATAATACTTATATCGAGCAAATGTCGCTTAGCCATGTGCCAAAGTGAACCCTTATCTTTTCTTACTTGAGAGATAACTGAACGATCTTCTAGGCCAAAATGGTGGTATAAATCATCTTGGGCCACCTTATTACCAAAAGTGTTATTCTAGGACAAAGTGGGAAGATGCTTGTCATAACATATCACACAAGGTACATCACCCTCGTCTACTATAAGAGTAATCGGGGTCTTGGTTGAGCATTATTTGGATTTCTTCTAGGCAACTTGAGGTGGGCTTTCACTAAGATATTTGATAACACCAGGTCTCATCCCATTATTAGCAGGTATAGATGTTACCTCATGGACATGTTGTGTAAGGTGCTCCTCGGTATCCCTTACAAAGTTTGTATCCATATCACTTAGTAATGGATTGACCACAACGAGTATCACAACTTGTTTCAAATAGTAACAGATTGACCACAACAAGTATCACATCTAGCTTCAAATCAACCTTGTCATTCACATTTGATGTATGTATTCCACCACGGGCATGGGAATATGAATCACCTCATTTAACCAAAGGTATGAGTGGATCAACCATACTGGTAATGTCCACAATAAAATTTGATATAAGGTCTCTAAGGTCAATAATTGTAAATTCCATGACATTGAGGTACTTGGACTCGATTTCTTAGATAGATGGAAAAAAACAAAAAGAAATGGACTAAAAAACTTGATGCGATCAAAAAATTCAAATAAAAGAGTGATAATTCTCTCAAGGATTCATAAAACAAATTACAACGTATAAGAGCCAAATGACAATAAATACATTTCCAAAAGTTTAAGCATTCGATGCAAAATTAAGAGAGAGAGAGAGAAAAAAAAAGAAATACACAATACAAGTTACTATATACAAAAAAGATAAACTACACAGCCTTATCTCGGGCATCTGTTGGGGGTATATTCTCTTTCCCCGGGGTAGATTCCATGATCTGGCTAGTGGTAGGTAGAGAAACTTGGAGTGTCATTAAGGGATTTCCTAAGAAGTTTGTAGACCATGTACATACGCGAGGAAGTGCTAATAGAGTTAGATTTCATACTTCAGCTTGCAAGTTGGTCATCACCTATAATACCCCCTCACGATATCCCCGATTACAATCTTCCTTTAGCTCAGCCACCAAGTCATTAAGCGAGGTCTCCTATTCTATTAGCATAGAAACCTCATTCTTAATAAACCTCGTTGCATCCTAGTCCAATTTTGCACATTCCTAGGTAAGTCTAGCCTTTTCCTCGACTACTTTAGCCAATTCTTCGAACTCTTTTTCCAAAGCATCTCTCTCCAAGGCAAAGTTAGAGGCAATCTTCAATTTTTTGGTATGATTAACAAGATCGTTTCCCAAATCTAGAATCTTGGCCTCCTAAGTTCTAAGATGCTCCTGCTTTTCCTCTAACACGTTGTCTTTTTCTTCTATGGCGCCTTGAAATTGGCTTCATGAGCATAGGCGTGATAAGATATGTTGGCAATTTCACCCTCTCATATTAGGGACATGATCTGCAACGAAGGAATATGGTTATAAAAATTTAACATAAATAAATACAAGTGCAAATATAGAAAGTACCTCTAACGTGCTACTAGAGGCCATCTTCCTATATGTTAGTTCGTGCTTCTAATGGCTACGTTTTTGCTAGCTCGATCTAACTCACCCCCAAAGTGGTGATAAATATCTAAGAGTACCTCTGGCTTACAAAAGACCCCACTTCAAAAATTGTCACCAAGGTGCTTTCCCCGCAAATGCTTTTTAAACACACATCGCCCATTCGACGTGTATCTAGATTTAGTACTAGAATGAGGGAAGTATCCATTTCACGGGGAGGGGAGTCCAACTTCCTTTTCATGGACACCGTGGATGGTTCTTCATGAGGTGTTGGTTCATCGTGAACCTCTTTTCTAGGAGGGAGGTCATGCTAGACGGGGTGCATTTTTGATACATCGAAGTCCTTACTTAGTAAGGAGCTTTTTCAAGTTGATCGAGGGAGTCTACGGATATCAGCTCATCAACCCCCAAACTTGCTACCAAATCGTTAATGCCAATATTGGATAAATTCATACCTGCAAAATAAAAAATATATCATGATGGGTACCAAGGTAAGTAAAAGATATAATGCTTGTATATCAACCTCAAGGTTTAACAAGGTAGTTCTTTAAAATTATGAGACCTTAAAATAGGGTACAATAAGAATCTTCGTATAGGTCATATGTAATGAGTTTTGTAGCTCGATATGGTGTATTTTTTTCTTGCAATCATGTCCAAGATGAGCTAACATCTCTTATCCTTATAGCATAGAAGTATTTATCATTCCATTTTGGTTATCATGGTTGCTTGAGTATGACCCAAGGTAACATCATGAGATGTTTGATCAACCTTCTAAGTGTTTTAGAATGTCTTATGCGAAGTTGTATGAGTTCTTGCACATGGATCTCGTTAGTTGGAATTGATTTGGATACAAGAAGGACCAAATGTTACCATGAGATAGAATGACCTATGTATTTCAAAAGTGTATAGACATCACATGATCACGATATAGTAAATTAATTTTTGTGTTAATTAAAATCACCTGTGCTCTTAGGATGTGAATATCTATAAAGTAATATCAAAATTGTATTTTTTTGAAAATATAATAATAAAAGTTGTCCAAATTGTACTTGTTAAATGATTGAAGAATACAAGGGAAAAGATATTACTTAGTAGTTAGTATCATTTTTCATTTTACGTCATAAAGCATATTTAGTTCAATATTTGGTTCCAATCTCACTTGGATAAGAAAAGGATATTGGCGTTTTTTTTTATCTCGATATATAATTTTCATATTATATTAAAAACGTAAATCAAAACTTTTAATAATTAGTTCAATATATGTTATGGTAGAAATTATTTATATTAACAAATAGGAATAGCCCAGATCGTTGATTCAGCAAATAATAATAATAATATTATAACAATTTTTTAATTATTATTACAATAATTTTTTTTTGAATTGTATAACTTATTTTTGTAATTGACTCTATTTTAATGTCTTATTTATAAAAAATAATTATTATAATAATAAATATACTCGTGCCAAATAATAATAATAATACTAATACATAGCTTAATTCGATAAGCCCTAGCTTCATATGCTCTCTTACCTTCTCCAAGGATTCTGTTGCAGCCGTCGGCAATCTCATTGTCCCGACTTACGAATTTGCTCTTTCAACTTTGCAAACAAAGTTGGGTCATCAGCTAATCTTACTCATATTTTTGCTGCCCGCCAGGTAATTTTGATCATTCCACTTTCATCACTTTCTCTTTTCATCGTCATCCATTCATATTTATATGTTATAAGAAAGCAGTTTGGTTTGCTCTATGCTCTTTTGATGTTTCTGAGCTAAATTGTTATAGCTTTGGTGTTGTCTCTTGTGAGTCACATATATATTTAACCCAATACCGTTCTAAGCTTTCGATTATGTTATCTTAGTTATTTAGGTGGCGTTTCTGCTAAATTAGAAGAATTTTTTTTTGTGCTTTATTTATAGACATGACTATGAACAATGGAAAACGAAGTTTGTTGCTTTGTTAGTTTTACGGTTTAAGATTAGGAATTAAGATTGATTATGAAATGGTAATTATTTTGTTGACTGTTAAATGCAAATAGACTGACCAAGTAGATGTGATCTTTTAACTCTTACTTTGATGAACTTCTTATGAAGAATCCCTAACTGTGTCTCATACCCCTTTTTCTTGATTTTCTCTCAGCCTGACTGACATTCAACATCTGGTATGATTTTTCACCCAATTTTTTTGGTATGCTTCATCTGCAACATATACACAACTTGTTGGTGACAATGTTTATTTGAAATGATACTAAAGTTTAATGGTGATTACTGAAATCTTATATAGCTAGTTGTATATGATAAATGAACGGCACGGAAATGATCAGTTTGTGTTTAATTTTTTGGAGTTTTAGCTAATTTTGTAATTGTCTAATTGGACTTTGTTAAGAATAACCATGAGGAAGCTCAAGTTCCATGAAAAGAAGCTTTTGAAGAAGGTAAACTTCTTGGATTGGAAAAGAGAAAGAGGTCACAGAGAAACTCAAGTTATGCAACGCTACCATGTTACCGGCCGTGATGATTATAAGAAGTAACTTTTCTGCTGGGCTTTTTAAAAATATTATTTTAGTTGATTCAGTTTTGTTTCGCTTTGAAATCTCTAAATCAGCATACTTTTTTTGTTTCATTTTTATAATTAAAATTGTGTTGGCAACAGATATTCTGGTTTGTGCCGGATGGTACAGAAGCTAGTGAACATAATGATGAGACTAGATCCAAAAGACCCGTATCGAATTGAGATGACTGATATGCTGTTGGAAAAGCTGTGAGTTCAAATTTTCTTTGCTTCAGTTTTGAATGATTAAGCTTCCATCTGTGATTTTCTGTGGATCTTAATGTTATTCAAGTGTACATATTTTGTTTCTGAACATCGATTATTTCTTAGAAAAGGTATTTAGTTGAAATCTATTCTGTTGGGAATATGTAAATTTTCACAAGGGATTCCATGTGTCATTAAAATGAGGTTAAGCTGTAGTTGGCACGAAATGGTAAAAAGGTTCTGATGCTCAATGAATTATGATATGAAACGTATGTTGGAGATAAAGACAAGAGTGTCTCATACCACATTGCTGAAGAAAGTTGCTAATTTAGTGTCCAACTTCTTTTATTGGCCTCATAAGTACCACAAATGTTGGATTGTATGGACAAACCTCAATTTGAAAGGGACTAAACAAGTTGTAATGAATTGTATTGCTGGCTTCAGTATCTGCTCTTGGCAATTTATTACTTGGACTGTAAATTTGCTTTTTTTTGAAGTACTGAGCAAAGCCTCTTTCTTGGTTATTGTCTGATTTAGATTAGCAAGTCAGGATTGAGTAATGCATCTAAATATATCACATTTTAAAACTTTGGAATCTTGTTCTATGTATTTGTCAATACTGTTGTTCCTTTGTGTTAATGTCATTTACACGGAGTAAACATGAAAGGAATAAGTTGAGCCTCCAATGTACTTGTCTCCTCTATGATTAAATTGAAGGTCTGTATGAAACTGCTTCTCCTTTACGATGAAAATGTTTTCATATGGACCAAAACACTTCTAATGGTGTTTGCCTAACAATAAGTGAAGTGCTTTAAAAAATTTAAGAAGCATTTTTACACTTTTAAGAGAAGTAATACTTACTTTTGAGTCTTAATAAAATTACTAAATATCTCTTAAAACCACTTTTAATAATTTTATAACAAACACCTAAATCCTTCTCTTGAAACCACTTTTGACCAAACTATTTCAATTGAAATCACTTCTAAGAGGAGCACATCCAAGCACACCTTAATACGTTCATGGTGAAGCTAGCCTCGAGTTTGGAACTTTTATTTCATATATATTATCAGTCGAACTTTGTGAAAGATGATATCGAGCAGCTAGGTTGTTGCTAGCTGATTGAAAATGTGGCAAAGTTCCCTTGGCAGCTTATTGGTACTAACAAGTAGTAATGATTCTTTTCGGTAGTTTTGTATATTTTAATGTGTCAAATGAATCTCTTTTGTTTGTTTTACAAGGTTATGTGTTAGATTTTATATTGTTTTTTCTTTAAGACATGTTATCATTTTAGATTGCTCATGGTTTAGAAAGTTTTTTATGATTGTTTTCTCTCATGTGCTTTTAAGTGTACTTGTTTGAACATTAATGAAATCTTTTATTTGTGACAGGTACAACATTGGAGTGATACCATCCCAGCAAAGCTTGGTTTTGTGTGAACGCTTAACAGTTTCTTCCTTGTGTAGGTAATTCCTTCGCTGAACGGCCCCTTTACTTGAAGATAGAAATTACAAGTTGCATTTTTTACCTTTTAATGAAAGAAAGGATGTGGCACAAAAGAATAATGTTAAAAATAGGACGAAATGGTTAATGTTCTGTTATTATGTATTTTACTCAATTTCTAGAGAGGCACATTATGATTTTCTTCGAGATGACGTGTTCATATTTTCTTATTTTTCCTGCCCTGCAGACGAAGGCTTTCAACTGTTCTGGTGCGGTTGAAGTTTGCTGAGCACTTAAAAGAAGCTGTAACATATATTGAGCAGGGACATATACGTGTAGGGCCAGAAACAGTAACTGACCCAGCATTTCTTGTGACAAGGAATATGGAAGACTTCATTACATGGGTGAACTCATCAAAGATTAAGAGAAAGGTGCTCGAGTACAATGACAAGTTGGACGATTATGATGCTATGAACTGCTGAAACTACACTTTTTTTTGTACGCTCATTCTAGTCTACTTTACCGTTCAAAACAATTAAAGGATCATAGTATGTGTAGTACCATAGAGGCATAGATGAAAATTTTCTCTTGTGCCCTGGCCTCTGGTAACGAGTCGTTTTTGTTATAATTATTTTGGAAAGTTTTCAGTTTCAGGCTCCTTTCTCACCTGTCATTTTTTGACCAACCGATGAAATTGAAAAGAAAAAAAACTACTCTTCTAGTCATTTTTGTTGCCTTTTTTATTCTCAGCATTCAATCAGTGCTTCTCTTAAAAGGGCTTCTTGTTCCTTTTTTCTTTTTTCCATATTTTAACAACTTAGCCCACTTCTTTAAGTGATTTATAATGGTACAAAGCATTGTTTTTATTTTGAGAAAATGGTACAAAGCATTTGATGTTTTACAATCTACAAGAAAAATGTTTCCAAAATTGTGAGAAATGTTAGGGTTTGTTTGCCCGTTTAACTCAAAAGTTATTTCAAATAATAATTTAAAAACAATTTGCTATAGTTTTTAAAAATAATGAGGTGTTTGGTCATTATTTTAAAAAATTATTTTTAAAAAGAAAAAAAAATGATTATATTGTTGTTTTGTGATAATATGTTCATTTAATTAATTAATATGAAAAGTATAACATAATTCAGTGATTATAATAATTATAACTTGGTGAATATTATTAAAAAAAGAAAAAAAAACTAAAAATTTGTGTGATTATAATAATTATAACTATGAATATTATTAAAATGTAAAAAAAAACAAAACTGCAGAGGCACAGAAAACTTTAAACCAAACTATCAAAGATAAAAATCAACTAATGTTTTGCATGTTTTCAATTTTCTTAAAAACAATGAAAACATATCTTCAAGCTATATTCCGTTTTTGTTTTTAAAAACATATTGTTTTAGAAAATAATAACTTAAAATAATGGCCAAACATATTATTATTTTTAAAACAAAGTTTATGATTTTAAGTATAGAAAAAAGTTTTGAAGTCAATCGGTCAAACATGCACTAATGTTTTTAGCATAATTACTAATTAAATAAGAGAATTAAAATGTCTAAGAATTTTATTTAAGATATAAATACTTATCTTAAAATTAATTTTAACAAAACTACTTTTTAACTCAATTATCCTTAAACCACTTCATTTTAACTCACATGTCTTGAAATCACTTTTAAGAAAAGTAGGTCCAAAGAAATTCTTATAATCTATGAAGAAAATAGATTTATATCAGTAAGACTTGTTGATCTCAATAAGTGTAAAAGCTCTTCCAAACTTTTCCTTTTGACCCAGAAGCAATCAAACTTAGTATAACAAAATTGAAGCTTTTGTGTAAAACTTGATTGAAAAATTACAAAAAAAAATAATAAACTTAAAATTTATAATAATAAAAATAACATTTTAATAATATTAAACGAGTTTAAATTAACAACATTTAACATTGAATAGATTTAAATATTTATAATTTAATTTTAATAGTATCTAAAAATACGTTTTAAATAAAATAATATATTCTATTTGGTTTTTTAATAATAAAATTACAGAGTAAATATTTTTCCTATAACTTGATTTGACAAGCTCAAATTGAATAGATTGATTTTTGATCGTGGAGTAGATTCAATTTTTTACATGCAATCATTGCAGTACTTATGTTCCTGAATTTGTTTCGTTTATAAAAGGTTAAAAAAAAGGATTACGTGAATAAGGTAAATTCTTGGAATTTGTGTCCTGCTTTTGTCTGATAAATTTAATTAGAAAAACCGTTGTAACTCAAATTGGTACTAAAAATTGAGTTTCCACCAAGAAAGAAAACTAATATCTCAGATTGATATGAATATTTCAATTGAAAGAGTAAATTGGGTGTTGTATAAGAAAATGAGAGTGAAATTTTTAAGAAATTTAATGAAAGCAACTCTTGACAAAAACAAGTACTTTATGTTTATTAACAGAGAAATAGGAGCTTCTAAGCTAGAATAATATCTTTATTACATACTCTACCACATACTCCACAAACTTCAAACTCTAATGTTTTTAAGACAATTTATTGTGCAACATATTGTAACAATTTACATAAGAACTCAACCACCAAAAAGGAACTAAAATTATTTAAGAAAATTATACGGGATATATATATATATATATATATATATATAAAATAATGCATATATGTTCTGTTTTAAATCAAGGAGTTGTTTTCTTGGAGGATAAAGCAGGTGGGTTCCCGGGGATTAAAGGTGGGAATGGAAATGATGGAAATGGAGGGATTGGAATTGGGAAAGATGGTGGTGGGGGTGCTGGTGGAGTTAAACCAGGAATAGGTGGCAAGTTAAAGAATGGTGCTGGTGGTGGCTGCAATGGGTTTGGAATCAAAGGAGCTGGGTTTGGTTGAAATGGGTTTGGGAGTACTGGAGTTGGTTGAAATGGATTTGGAGGAATAATTGAAGGTGGTTGAAATGGGTTTGGTGGTAAGATAAAGTCTTGTTCAGTTACCATTGGAGATGTGTTTGGTCTAAATCCAACTTTCTTTTCAGGATTAATATTTGTGTTAAGATCCTTTGAATTCTTAATGCTTGGTTTTTCATTACATAGATTTGGTTGCTTTAGAGGCTTGAATGTGAAAAACCCAGCTGAAAATATGTGCATTCCTTGTTTTCTTGACTTGAGATGGAGTGAAGATGAAGTAGCTGATGAGGCCACAGCACAATATGGCTCACTACTTTTGATCAATTTCACAGAACATCCTTCAATTGTCTTCACATGTTTGCTCACAGAGAAAGGCAAATGAACTTTGAATTCTCCTTGCTTGTCTGTTTTCACTTCCTTTCGGAAACTCGGTTTTGTTTTCCCTTCTTTGCATTCTACTGCAACTTTTGCACCTGCATATACACATAAACCACAAAATAGTAATCAGTTGCTAAATTTGAAACTGAACCTAACCGTGAATTATATGAAACAGTTATGTTTTTTTTTTAAAAAGAGATTAAAATGCCCAAGAACTCAATTGGGTGTGTATTTGTGTTTGTGCTTATGTCGAAAGGTTTCCAAATAAATGGCTTTCAGGAAGAAAAAAAACGAAGAAAGAAGAAGAAAAAAAAATTTATTTGTGCTTCTATTAAAAAGAACAAAATGTGCTTTCTGAGTGTTGAAAGCACTTATAGACCCTAATTTGTATGAAACCAAATTGAAGCTATCCATGAATTAAAAACAGAACTAACTGTAAGAAACAGGACTGGTAGTGACTCATTTAAGTTGTTTAGAATTGAAAGTGAACCTGAAATGAAGTGACTGGTCTTTGAAAAGTCCGCTTGGAAACAAGTATCACAATAAACTCTACCAACAACAACTGCAGATGAAAGCTTATTCTCATGGCTAGCCTCTGAAAGGCAATTAAGCAGGAGAATGAGATATAAAATTAATAGAAACCTAGACATTTTATACCATTCAATCATTTAAGAGAAATTGATCTCTTAACTTTGAACTAGAATGAGAAGATAAGCCTTGCTTTTATAACAATTTGCAAAGGTGGTTTTTAACTGATGTAATCTATATTGAATTAGAGATATCCTTAGCTTTCTTATGCTTGTCCAGAAGCATAAGGATAAAATTAATAGAACTTTAGAGCATGACCCACTAAGGTTCTTTATGACATTCATGCAAAAAACCAGTGAACTGCAAACTATAAGCAGTAAATGTCTGTGTTTATTTCCTGCCACCAAACAGTTCAAAAGAAAGGTAATTTTTAAAAATATAAAATAAAAATAATAATAATAAAAATCTCTGAGTGTTTTGGTAGTTTTTTTTGTTGTACTAACATTTATTGAGTTTGTTCCTTTGTTTGTTTAAAAATACGAATGAGTATAGTTGGGTCTCTGTTGGTTCACGAGAATACATTTGGTTGAAACTTGAGGTTCTCACTAAAAACAGATTGGAATCATTTTTTGTTCGTATTACTTCTGTATTTTTTTCTTTCTTTCTTTTTTTTCATCTTTCTTTTTTAAACAATATCCCAACTCTAACCCAAGGGATGAGATTAAGCAAAAGAAAGAAAAAAATATGATGTAAAAGGAGATAATCTTACGTAAAATATGGAAGCACGGATATGTAATGAAATGGAGTTATTTTGGTCATTCATTTTTATAAAAATAAAAAAAGGATATAAAAAATGCGATTGAGATCAATAATTGATATTAATATAAACATACATAATGTTGTATGTAAGATTTTTTCTATGCGAAGGTAGTTATGCCTCTTATGTTTTCTAGTTACTAAGCTGCATATTTCAAAGAATGGTAACGGAGAATCAATGGTATAGTATAGTCCATACATTCATATACTCACTCCTAATTGCTTAAAAACATGATCTATGAAGTTATGATTATGAATTAACGCAGTATTGGTGAAAGCTAGCTACACAACCTCTATGTGAATATGATAGATATTAATGGTGCATTCAATTTTAGAGAAACCCATGAGAAGCATGAGATATTATCATGAGCAAGTCGTGAGGATCAAAATTAACTATTAATTTGTTTTATAAAGCTGAAGCTGTGAAGAATCCGAAAATTTTGTTAATAGTATATTTTTTTTAGCAACATTCCATACATTTTGAAAATATTAGTTATGGACTTATGGTTACGTCTTGAATCTAGCGGAAAATAAAATAAAAGGTATATAATAAGTTTTCCAAAGGCTCAATTATTCAAGCAAGGAAGAAACCAAAAATAGGGTAAATATTCCTAGAACTTGGCAAAATTCCCATGTTAAATTAATAGTAATTTTATATTACAATACCGAGTCACAAAAACCAATGAGGTGTATAAGTTTATTGTTATTAATTAAATTTATGTCACATAAGTGATATTATGTAGTATAGTATTGTTCTTCCTCAATTAATTGTCTCGGGTACGGCCTTTTGCATCATTTTCATGCATGGATGTTTCTGATAGTTAATTTCAACCCACTTGCACTCTACTTTTTTGTTTGTTCACACTTGTAATTTTTGCTGATAGAAAATATGTTATTTTAGATTAAATGGCAATTATTATTGTCTCGAACTAAATGTCACTATAAGTTTTGGACAAGTTGGAATGAAATTTCTAGTAATGTGATGACACCTACTCAAGACTATGGCATTTTAAACTCGTCCGTGAGCCAAGAGTAGGGGACATATCCTTCACAACCCGTGATGAGAAACTGCAAGAGAGCTTCCAAATTGGACAAATCCATCCCTTTTCAACTTTTTGTCCTTTCCGGACTTTTCATGGCTATTGTCTCCTCACATACCCCTTTGAAATTATATTTTTATTTTTGTTGAAAACTCTCTGAAGCTATCGCTAAATTGTTTATAATCAAATCCTTTACCAATCATTGGAGATAAAGGAGAAAATTGAAAAGTCAATGGGGTTATTAGAAATTCGCAAATTCTCATTATACTAATTTTTTTATTCAATATTTATCTATCTACTTATAGAGTACATATTATTCCTCTGATTTCATTACTTGAGTTATTTTAACAAAATTTGAAATGCATCCAATATATTAAGAAAAGAAACCAACAAAATGCTTAAGTAGGTTAAATCTGCCCAATAACTCAAAAGAATCAAGTGCCACAAGCTACAAATGCAATCAACAACAGTTTTGTCACACTGCCTTTAGTCATACCCCAACATGAGAGTTAGAAAAGAACTATGCTACAGTACATGTATCCTCTATCCAAAAACATTCTATATACTTAGGAGAAGAAGAGAAGTCTGGCTCCATACCAAACTCTTCAGGAATCCAAGAGATGGTGTTAACCTACAAATGTACTTTCATTTGCATCATAACGAGCTTATCAATTGCATTCTGCTGCTGATGGACAGCAGCTTTCCGTGGTTATGGTACAGAAAAGTGGGAGATAAAACAATCACATGAAATGTTATTGTTAAATAGTCCAAGCACATTTGTCTGTAATAGACTATTGCAAGGGTATCTACCGGAGCTCCTTGTCATAAAATGTGAGAAGCTGCTTCACATGATTGTGCCAAGCAGAAACGTTCAACCCATCAACTGTGACCCAATCAACAACCGTCGATGCTGGTTGTTCCCACCACTCATCAAGCTGCAAAAGTGTCACATTTCAAACGTTTGAAAATAAATAAATAAATAATAATTCACACTCTATAAGCATACAGCAGAACCAAGCAACCACTAGAGAGTAATATAGAAAAACTTGCTGTATTAACTAGATGGAAAAGGAGCAAACGATACATCTAAGATTAAGGGTTACATAAAATAACATGACTCATACTGAAGAAAGAAACAAACTAGCAAGATGTATAGATGCAAGACACACACACACGAACATGAACACATGCATATTGTTTGTTTAACTAATTGATGTAAATTGTAAACATCACACACTAAGTGATCAAACTTTGAATAGATGCTTTAAACAATACAATCCATGGCGCCATGCAAGTAAAATATGGAATACATTTACAGGAAAGATAGCTTCTGCTGGTTACTTACCCATCCCTGTACATATTTGCAATCTTCCAAGCACTTTTGAGCGCTCAAAAATGAAGTCTTAAGTTCTGGCAACCATTTCTCTACTATAGTTTTCTCCTGGTCAGCAGCCAAGTTTAAACAGTAATTTGTTGTCCTGTAAGGCATAATTGACATGAAATAAAGAACTCGCATTCAAACCAAAATATACATATGCTGTGTTTAAACTGTAGCAGCAAGCAGAAGAATGAGCAAAATATAAAACTACATTAACTCTATATCACTCTGGTGTCTGGTGTCTGGTGTCTGGTGATTGGCAATAGGGTTGGTAGCAAGAGCATGGAGGGCACAAGGAACGCATTTCAATATTTACATAATGAATGTAAATCCCAAGAAGGCAAGCCAGTTAGGTATACAAAAACATGCCTTTCTAATGAAAAGACACTCTTCTCTTCTAATGAAAAAATAAAGGATAGAAAAGGCTTCAACAGCTGAAACATAGATACAGTAGGAAAAGACTTGCATATCCAATGCATAAACAGACATCAATCTTAGTAAGGTATTAAAACTGATCCAAAACCTAGAAATTTCGCATCAATTAAGGTTCTTTCTAAAAGGAGTCAATGTCAATGACCGTGTATTTCGTTGGACTCTATTACAGGAGGGAATGAGAGAGGGTGGGGAGGAGGCATCAAAAGTATTGAGAGAAAATACTCCTTGAAAACTCTAAGGGCCAATACATGATCAGTAGACAAGAAAGGGACCCAAGCAAGTTTACCTATCATATTCTTGTTGAGCTCGATATGCATGGCTCAATAATGCATGACCACTTTCAACAAGATCCTGCCGTATGTGAACCAAATTTATTGCCTTTGCCAAGTCCTCCAAGACACTAGCCTCAGAACCACGAAGTTTCAAACAAAATTCCAGTGATTCCAAAACTGACGCTAAACCAGCATCAGAACCCTCCAAACCTGTCAAAGAAACAAGACACTTTCAATGAGGCCAGCTAATGTCACTTGGAAGAGCTGAATATGAAGCACCATAACAAATGGCAAGCAAGCTTCATTTTAAAAAGAGTTATAAGCAACAAAGAAATGTTATAGATCTCTGACAGAAAAGTGATGAAAAATATGATATTATGATCCCTAAGCTTTATAGATTTGTATTGCTAATCACATTAGTATATCTCAATAATCAAGAATTCCTTCAGTAGCAGCTTTTATAAATGAGTATTCAGATTCATAATTCAGGCATGTCGCTCCTAACTGGTAGCTTACCTGCAGGATATAGAAGGGCAGCTGAAACACGACATATGGATGGTATTGCTGATGGATCTCTTGCACCTGCTTTTGCCGTCAACACAGCAGCATGCTTTTCTGCAATAGCAACAGCTTCAGGTCCAGTAGATCCATTTGAACCGATGGACTCTAGTAGGGCCTGTAAATTTCAAAAATAAGAAAAGGAAAGTGGTGGTTTACCACAAGAACTCTCCGTCAGGCTTTTGTATTCTTGATGGGGGGGTGAAAGTAAATAAGAATGACCGAAGATTTTCTCACTTAATTTTGGGATACACTAATTTTCTTAGATGTACTACTTATTATAGACAACTCAAACACTAAATCCTTAAGATGGTTTCTGGCCATCCATGCCACCACAGGATATTTTTTGTATCCAAATATACATATGATTGATCCGGAACCATAATGACTCATTTAAAATCCTTTTCTAACTGCAGCACTAATCTTCAACATTCCAATGTCAGAATGAAAGTTATAGATACTCAGGCAATGAGAAACCAATCGAAATATTCAAGTTTTGGAAAAGGAGAGTGAACATCCCTGTGTAGTTGTGAACATAAGCTATTTAGGCAAAGAGTAGTCTTTACCTTACAAAGACTACCTAATTAACCAGGCAGCAAATTTACCCTTGCAGATACAAACCTGAGGGGTTGCTGGAAGCATGTAAAGGCTGTTATCAGGACTTCGATAGAATGCAGACACTTCTCTCTCAATAATGTCTTTTGCACTATTTGAAATATCTGCTACTACTCTGCAGGCTGGAATTATAGTACTTGATGCATACTCCCTTACAGCTAATGGCTGTTGATTCCAGAATGCAGCAGCATCCTAGAATATTAAAAAAATCACCTTAAGAACTATTTATAAAAAATAAAATAAGTAAAAAGGAACAGGCATCAAAGACAAATAAGCATTAACATATTACTAACACATAAATCTACTCCTACGTACAAGAAAACTGTAATATAATATGCTAAATTTAAATTTTGAAACATCCTAGAGAAAAAAATTCATGTATGGTTTCTAATCATAGCATTCATTTCAATAAAACCACAAATATGCTACTGTATACTGAACTACAGCTATAAGGAAGCAAGGAACCAATGAATTGTGAAAACTTACCATGTTAGCTTTTAGAAGAGCACTATATATGATCTCAAGTTCAGATCTGCGAGAATCGAACTCTTCAATTTTCTTCCATTTCTTTCTTAAAGAATCTTCAGCTTCTTTCCTCTCTGCACATAGTTTGTTTAACCGTTGTATTTCAGATATCAGGGTATTCAAGCTGGCTCTCAAACCAGAAACTTCTCTCTCTTTGGCCCAAACCTCCAACTGCAAAAACAAGGGATTACATAAAAGGTTCAGGTTCAACTGGCAGAGAGATGGTTCAGCACCCCTGAAATATTACAGATGAATGAATACAAACTCATATTGCACAGTTTAACTGAATGGAAGCTTGTTGTGGTGCCTTTCACATGTATTATAGTTACAGAGCAGCATTTGACAAAATTCAAGAATTGCCCAACTCAGTAATGTGATTCTCTAGAAAAAGAGCATCAAAAGTTCATCTTTCAAGGCTACACTTAAAGGGAAAGAAAAGGAAAAAAAATCCACTGAAGCAGCATGATACACCAAAAGGGACAAACATAAACAAGGATAGCAGCTAGTTACAGAGCAGCATTTGACAAAATTCAAGAATTGCCCAACTCAGTAATGTGATTCTCTAGAAAAAGAGCATCAAAAGTTCATCTTTCAAGGCTACACTTAAAGGGAAAGAAAAGGAAAAAAAATCCACTGAAGCAGCATGATACACCAAAAGGGACAAACATAAACAAGGATAGCAGCTAGTTCATGAGCAGCATTTGACAAAATTCAAGAATTGCCCAACTCAGTAATGTGATTCTCTAGAAAAAGAGCATCAAAAGTTCATCTTTCAAGGCTACACTTAAAGGGAAAGAAAAGGAAAAAAAATCCACTGAAGCAGCATGATACACCAAAAGGGACAAACATAAACAAGGATAGCAGCTAGTTCATGACTCCATTTACAAGCCTCACGAATAATTTCATTACCCTCACAAGCAATGTCACGCCCCTCATTACGAGCTTGTACACATGCTTCTAAAGTTACTCGGTTAGCTACAGCACCGGTTGCATTTCCCCAAGGGTGCCCTAAAGTTCCTCTACCAAATTATAATACAACATCATCTCCAAAGATCTCGGTTAGAGCAAGCATATGCCAAACGTGAATACCTCCTAAAGACACAGGAAGAACACCCGGTAGAGAGATCCAATCTTGAGTAAAATAAATACCACAACTTCAATCTTTTTTAATATAATCATAACGTAGTAAATCAACAAAGCCTAAAGTAATTTCTCTTTCCCCTTCAAGCTTAGCTAGAAGCTCTCTAGATAATTTTATGGTTTTCTTCATGGGAAAAGAGAGAAAAACTAAGATCTAGTTCCATATAACATTTATCACCTTAAAGAATCCAAGAAACTCATTATAACAAACTTTATAATCATAATCATTATGAATTTTTTTTTGTTGAATGCAACCAATTGCACATTTCAAAAAAGTAATTGCGAGTTTGGCAAAATAATCTATAAGGCATACATATGATGAACAATTGACTTGAAAGGAGATGAAATGATGGATGTCGTTCTATTGAGGATTAACCAGTTATCAAGATATCTTTTCTAGAATTTCCATGGGGTCCTATGTTTTACAAGTCCCTTTGATGTTGAGAAGATGCAATTTAGTCCTCATGTACTTAAGAACTTAGAAGTACACCATAAATCCCCAATTATTTTATACAAAAGTTCAATGTGCATTTATTTAGCACATGTATGTCATATGACCTACAAAAGCAAGGGTGGTGAATGTCATTTATAATTTCTTTTCAATCTTATTTACCACCATTTTTTCTCTTTTTCTTCTAATGTTATCACTCATCTCTCTCTCATGCTTCTCATTCATGCCTCTCATGTTTCTCATTCATCTCTCTCATCTTTATCATTCGTCTCTCCCTTGTCCTCTTTTTATGGTTTTTCCTATTTTATGCACTGATTTGGGTTGCAATATGACATGTTTAACCTCTTTAATTCATATGTGACACACATGGAGCAATTGATAAATATTTATTTTGTGACATCACCCACATTGAACTTAATTTTATATTTTAATAATTTATTAAAATAAAGGGACTCATCCAACACTTATAAACAACAAAAGAACTAAACTATATCTTTTGTTAAAACAAAGCAACCAAAGGGACCAATGGGACCTTTTTCCCAATTTCCATGCCTGTTGAAAATTACGTTCACAAAACTTAAGACATTATTAAGCACTTGTGAATTAAAAACTGAAATCCTAATACCGAACACTGATGAACTCACGGATACATTTGGACAGCACCAACCAAAAAGACAACATTAAAACTTCTGCTGGGAAAGCTAAACTTCGAGGCTCTTTTACATCAGATAACATACTTTTCAATTTTCATCATTGACCTTACCTTAACAGCAAGAAATTAGATAAAAAGAACCTCTCAATGATGTGTCACCCGGCCAAAATAAAGGTACATTACAACAACAAAAAGATACTGAATGATTTACCTCAAATTGCCTAAGACTGCCTACATGTTGTGATGTACCACCCACTCCAAGTGAGTGTGATGATGATACTACAACATCTCCATTACCATGCAAACGTTTTAAGAGTTTCTGGCATACATTTTTAGCTTCAGCAGCTTTGTTTAGTGCATCTTCAGTAGCCAAGAATTGTTGAACATGCACCTTCTGTGAAGAAAAAGTGAAAAACATGTATCAGGTATACAATAAAGTCTAAAAAAACCTCCGATGATGGAGAACACGACAACATCAAATGATAAAGGGTGAAAGCATGCCAGCCAAATAACATTTTACACACTGCAATTAAACGAGCACGGTTGATATTTTGATGGTCAAAGCAAAGAGAGTAAACTTTGAAGGATAGGACACAAAATCATGACATTCTAATTTCTAGGAACCAAGGCAGAAGGTAAGGTCAAAGATTAGATTATGGAAAATGAATAGCTTATAACAAGGTTAGAATAAAATTAACTAAACAAATAAAAATATGACCTGTCTTTCAAGAAGTTGGTTCTGAGTCCCCTTTGAAGATGCATCAACTCCCATTGTTCCATTACCATAAAGTTGATATTGTAACGGCGAGCTCACATCAGAAGAAGAAGTGTCAATAACTCGGTTGTTCTCATACTTGTATCTAATAGGAAAGAAAATGTTAGCCAAATACGTTATCAAACTGAAATATAATGTAATAACCGAACACCTTAAACTCAAAAGAGGCAACTCTAATTGCCAAGGAAGAAGAGTGACTATCACCGTACATGTCAAAAATACTTACAAGCAGACCAAGGGAAAAATGGTATACACATTACCTGTACAATCGCAGACAAAGAGCCAAAGGAAGACACGGCCAAAACATGGGGTGTAGGGAAGTCCATTAGTTCTAAGTAAAAGGTGAAAAATAATGGATTTACCTCAAGATTTCAGCATCAACTCTGACATCAATTTTCTCTATTTCTTTGGAAATTAGAGATTTCAATCGGGAAGTATACGCAGTAATTGCCTGAAGTAGTAGAAGAGGACTTCTTAAGCAATTAACAATTACTGTCCTAACCTCATCAGGTAACACTCCATCAAAATCAAGGCCTAACTTGGCTGCTTCTAATTCAGGATTCACATGAATACCCCTTCCTTCATAAGAAGGGAACGAAACACGAATTTTTTCAATCATATAAGCAGCAAGAGATTCACATGCCTTCCGGATGTTTCTCTCCCGAGTGGTTTCAAGAAGAATAACATCCTCTGCAGACTTACTTCCCTTCAGAGTTGAATAGACAGCTTCCTTTTCATTGTTAGCATTAAAGCTTACTTCATTGGAAGAGTCAACACTTGATCTTTGAGCATCCCTTGCTTGGTTAACATAGAAATGAAGACGTTTATGATACTCTGCAAATATTTTTGCTCCTTCATCACATTGTTGATCATAAGCCTCCAGCATCACCTGCTTGTGCCTGCACTAAGGCTAAGCAATTATCAATCGAGTTTCAATTAAAGGATTTGGAACTCAAATTATTGGAATAAATTCTATAAAACTGTAATTACTCAACTAACCGCCACTCATTGAAGTTCAAGATGAAGCCAATGCTTCAGCTAATTTTAATTGTGGTCGATGTTTATAGATCATGGGATAGAAAACTACTACTTATTGAACAATTTCACAGCCAACAAAATATTTTTTCAATAATAGTAGAAGAAAACCGAACCTATAATTTGCACGCTCATCGAGCATCCTCTTCCGTTCAGCTTCCTCCCTTGAAACCTCCAACATCCTGGCCTTCAAATCCTTCCTTTGTCTTCTCACCACATTCCTTAGTCTCTCCATCTCCTTAGCCGCCAATTCCCTCTCTTGCAAAGCAGCTTCTCTGGTCTCCACAGCACTTGAACTCTCTGCACCTGCCTTCTCCTTCCTCCTAACACCCTTGCTATTCTTGCCTTCCTCCTTCCCTGCACTCACCGAAACTCCGCTGTCCCCATCACCATGAACCGTTATATTTCTCCGTATTTTCTCCACTGTTTTCTCCGACTTCACACGAGTAACCAAGAAATTCCAAATGGGTATCATATTCCCACGGCAAATCTTACGAATCGAATCAACTGAAGGCAGCTCAGATTTATTAGAGGCAGCATTGTACGGACCCAAAGGTCTGTACCCCATTTCCTTCTGAAGCCACTCTAATATGGCTTCTGGCTGAGACACGGAGCTCGAAGAGCTTTGCATTATGGAAATACTAGGAATTCCTATATAAAAAGCCTTCCACGAACTAAATTATCATCGGGGTAACAATCTAGAGCCCTAAAGTTTTCACCTCTGGACTGATATTGAAAGTTGAAAGATAACAAATCGAAATTGGAATAAAATTTTGAGATGCTCAGCAATGCAATATAAACTATCTCCTATAAAGTTGCTGCCACGAAATTCAATGACAATTGCCTATTTACCTATATTTGAGACTCAAATTTAGGTAAATTTATCTAGAATGTCATCAAATTTAGGTTCAAAACAACGATTAGCAAATCTATATATAATATTATATATGCATGTAGAGAGAGATAAACCCTAGAAAGATGGGAACAAGTAGATCTGAGATAGCATAATGGAGAGACTGTAGATGGCCGGCTGAGAAAGTAGGTGCAAAGGGTGAGAGAAACTGCTTATACTGTTGGGTCAACTGTTTGTACATTACGCTTGAGACATACCCTCCGAACTAAACAAAGGAACCAAATTTACCTTCAAGATTCGAACTGGTGGAAACAAGTCATTTTCTCTCGAAGGGTGATGATGTGTTATCAGAAGTTCGAACCTAACAAGGTCCCGCTTTTATCTTTTGAGAAATTATACATTGCTATAGAAGTAATAAGCTTGACGAATAACATGATATAATATATATGAGAATAAATAAAGTTAAAAGTAACTATTACTTCTAATTTTGAAATTAATCGGAGAAATTATTCATTAATTTTATCTAATATATTAACATCCCTTTAAAATCAATAAATAACTTCTCTTATATTTTAAGGATTGGTTATTCTATAAATGTTTTAATAGAAGATAATTAAAATTATATATATATATATATATTAAATAATCCTGAACTAATATATTAACATCCGTTTAAAATCAATAAATAACTTTTAAGGATTGGTTATTCTATAAATGTTTTAATAGAAGATAATTAAAATTATATTATTATTTTTTTAAAATAATCCTTATAGCGTGGGTGAGAGGAGTTACTGTAATTCTAAAACTTTGATTAAATAATATTATTTTATATATATAATTACATAAAAAATATATAATATTTTAATTAATTAAATTAAATTTTATATATTTTTACTTTATATTTTTTAATTTATTTATAAACATATGTTAAATAGTTAAAAGATAAAAATTAATATAAATAGTTTAAATAATATAACAATAAAAATTATGTTAATATTTAATTTATTTAAATTAAATATATTTTTGAATAAATATTAAAAAATGCTATATATTCATAACTAATTATTATTATTCGAATGTAATCAAAGTTATTACAAAATCATTATGATTATTGATATAATTAATTATTATTATTTGAATATAATCAAAATTATTGCAAAATGATTATAGTTATTGATATAATTATTATTTTCTGTCCTTTGATCATTCCTAATGTCAATAGGGTAATTGTCATTATTTATCTCTTACCTCATTCCTAATGTCAATAAAGTGTAGTATAGTGTTACGTCTCGTTTAAATTGTTCCTCAAAATCTCAAAATTTAAAGAAATAGTATTTGTCTAAATTATCTGGACTTTTCTATTAGTTATTACATGAGAAGCTCTAGAGTGACCTAAAGATGTCTAGATTGAGCTAGAGTTTAATGGACTCAACTCAACCTTGGAAGACTCTAGAATGTTCTAGAATGCACTAACATGTGTTGGAAGGTGCTAGAAGGTGCAAAAATATTCTATAACATGTTTAATGTTTCATGAAGGATGTAGAAGTCTCTAGAAGCTTCTGAAACATCATAGAACTTGCATGAAGGAACTGGACAATCCTAGAAAACTCTAGAGTTAGTTAGATGTGACTAGAACATTGTGGCATGTTGTAGATAAAACTAGAACAATGTAGATACTCTTTTACATTCTAAATATGGTAGGATCTATAAACTAGTAGCATAATATTAAGCATGAAGACATACTATAAATAGACCTATTGGTCCTCATTTGTACCCATATTTGGAAAGTTGTAAGATAATCTCTCTAGAGCAATACAAAACATTCTTCACAAATCCTCTTGTGTTCTTGTTTTGCTCCTAAATCCTCTAAATCTTTAAATCTTTAAGGTGGCGTTTGGTTCGTGGAATGGAATCGGAATCGGAATCGGAATGAAATGGAATGGAAAGGAAACAATTTTGTTTGGTTTGACCACTGGAATCAAGCTCAGAATCAGGATTATAGTGTTTGGTTTGTCAATGGAATGGAATGAAAAAAACTGTAAATGACCTTAATACCCCTACATGTTGTAAAGTTCAAATAATGTCATTTAATTACTATTTTTTTATCAGACAAAATACATTATTGAAATCATTATTTTTTTAAATAAGTATTACTTAATTAAAAATAAATATATTATTAAAAATATTATTTTTCTAAATAGGGTTTAGGGTTTTGAGATTTGGGATGTGTGATTTAGGTTTAGGGATTTAGGATTTGGGGTTATATTTGTAGGTTAAGGTTTAGGGTTAAAATTATTATTTTTCTAAAAATAGTTTAGGGTTTTAGAATTTTGGATTTAGGGTTTAGGGTTTTAAGGTTTAAGGTTTAGGGTTTTGGGGTTTAGGGTTTTAGGATTTGGAATTTGGGGTTTAGGGTTTAGGGTTTTGAGATTTAGGGTTTTGGGTTTTGGGATTTGGGATTTAGGTTTTGGGATTTTGGGTTTAGGGTTTAGGGTTTAGGGATTTGGGATTTAGGGTTTATGGTTTAGGGATTTGGGGTTTAGGATTTAGGGTTTTGGGATTTTGAATTTGGGATTTTGGGTTTAGGGTTTAGGAATTTGGGATTTATGTTTTAGGGTTTTGGGATTTATGTTTTAAGGTTTAGGGTTTAGGGATTTGAGGTTTAGGGTTTAAGGTTTTAGGATTTTAGGATTTGGATTTAGGGTTTTGAAATTTTGGGTTTAGGGTTTAGGGTTTTGGAATTTTGGGTTTGAGAATTTAGGATTTGAATTTAAGGTTGTATTTTAGGTGAGGGTAAAATTGGAAAAAAAAAAGTTTAGATGTAAATGGAATAATGATTACCAAAGGTGGGAGAAAGAATTCTGATTTTCTCTTTTAGTAATCAGATTCCATTCCGCACTCCATTCCGTCCAACCAAACACACAAAATGGAAGGAATCAATTCTGATTCCATTACATTTACTCCAACCAAACGTGGGGTAAGTCTCTTTCTAGTTTTCTTTGGAATGTTTTGTTCGAACAAGAAAATAGACTTAATGCAACTAATCGTGATAAGTGCAACATGATTACTAGTTGAAGTCTATAGTCATAATAATAGGCTATATAAGAGTCTAGAGTGAGATTGGGCAGTAACGCGAGTTGCGGTGCATATTGGTATTTTCATCTTTCATTTAAATATTGTTACTGATGGGAGAGATTTCTATATCAAAGGTTTGAGTTTCTATGAATAGGAGCTTAATGATAAATTAAATATTTTATAACATAATTAATAAGAACTTGTAAAATCTTAAATTTTAAATATATTTATTTATGATGTAATTAAATATAACAAATTTAAAATATAAATATAAAGTTTAAGTATAATTATTTATATTATTTTATTTATGTTTTATGTATTATGATATTGAATTTTAATAATTAAAGTATTTATTTATTGATAAAAATATTATTTTTAATTAATAATTATTTTATTTAAGTATAAAATTTTATAAATATATAATATATCTTAAAAAAAACTAAAAAATAGAGTTGGGGGATAAGTGAGTAAAAAGGGTAATTCATAACCTCATCCCGTTTCTCACAGGTTAATTTCCCACCGATATAAACTGGGAATCTTTCCACAAATTTTGATTTTTACCAGACAAATTGACATCCCTCTGCTGGGAAATTAAATTACTTGTTCATTGTATTTTATAGAAATAAATAAATTCTAGAAATTGGTAATATTATTATTATTATTAACTTGACTATTAACATTTCATATGTTAATAATAATTAAGGTAAGTACTTTGTTTTTACAATTTTGCCATGAATGATTTTAAAACTTAAAATCAAGAATCTAACTCAAAGAAAATCTAAACGGTTTTCAGTTTAATAGTTTTCTCATGAAACAGCATTTTTAATAAAGGTAGGAATCTAATAATATACATACGAGAAACTTATTTAAATTATAACTTAATAATATATGTTATTTATAATACTTAAAAGACTAAATTTAAACATTTAGAATTTTATTTTTAATCTTTAAAAAATATGTTTACTTTTATTATCATGTAAATGAATTAATTAAATAATTAAATAATTTGTAAATAAATTAATTAAATAATTAAATAATTTATACTAGAATAAAATTTAAAACTCAAAGTTTACTTCACACCATGCTACCCTTTCCAAAAAGAAAACTAAAAAAATACACTATATAATTATTACTAAGTATTAGAATATAATTAGATTGTATATAGATTTATATATGTAATATGATTTAACCAATAATTTTGACACGATGATCACATTAAAAAGAGAGATTTTGATTAATTTTTAAAAATGAATTATTAGTTGGTCGTGATCTCATTGACACGATGGTCCAAAACACATATAAAATTAACTCATTAGAGTTTGTTAGAATAGTTACATAAAATGATAAACTATTCACCCTATTATGTGAACTTAACTCACTCAGTACAGTTGCTATATATTTATGAAGTTATTAGTATAATGAATTCAATCAAAGAATTTCACATTTTCCTACGCCTCTCTAAAACTCTTTAGTTTATCATCTTTTTTGCTTTTTATTATGATACTAGAGGTCTCGAATCTTTTAAATCTATAATCTCTTATGACTTTTATGATAATAATAATAAATGTAATTCATCATTTAACTATTTATAAAATCAATAATATGTCTTGTTTTCTAACGATGTTCCATTAGTTAATCTAATTTTTGCAATCAAACTTCATCGCACAAACTTCTTGATTTAGAAAGAACATGTGTGTTTTTGTTCTTGTTACATATGGATTAGAAACTATGATTGATCCATGGGTTATTTTATCATAAAAAAGTCTTGCTAATTCTTCTACAATAAATCCTCATTTTACTCATTAGTATAGACTTAATATCTTATCAAAAATTGGTTTTACGCTTCTGTTATACCTAGTATACATCTACATTCGAAGAATAGAACTTTTACAACTCAACAATGAAGGTCTTTAGAATAAATGTGTAAGGATTATAAGTGTTAGCTATTTTCGCGGATAAAATATTTACATGTAAACTTATTTTTAAACTCGTTATCAATTCTATCAAACAAAGTCGAATAAACATCAGAATTTCAGATAATCGTACTTAATGTATATCTGTTATAATTATCATAAATAAGATTGAACTCATGCATGGGTCTACTTTAAAAGAATTATTTTTTAAATTAGAATCTTTTTAATTAATGAGTATAATTAATCTTATTTGTAATAGAAAAGATATATATTAATTATACAGGGTTAAAGTTTTCAATTTTTCTTATAAATAAAACTCATTACTCATTATTTCAATCAACTATACGAGAGTATTATTTTCTTCTCTTTAGTCTCTATCTTATTTTACAAATATAATATCACAATTCTTTTACTTTTTTATTTGGTTAATCTATTAAATATTAATAGTTATGTTTGATCAATTAATAAGCTTAATTTTTTTATAGTTTTTATAGCTTTTTTTTATTTTTGTTCTTAAATTGTTGGGTTAAATAATTGTGTGTGTCATATTATAATTATTTAGTTTGATTATTAATTTCAAATGAGCTATTTTTATTGAATTTATGTTTAATCTTTTTCCTATAGAGTTTGGTAGTTGATTTGGTTTAAGTAACATATGTTTTGAATCATCTATTTAGAATTACATATTATTACATTCGTTATAGAACACATACGAGCACTTATGTTTTTGTACTAACTTTTTTACAGTTAATTCGTGAACATATATGATTGGTGGGAAGCTTATTGGAACATTGGTATGAAAATCACTCATACTAATTTTAGAACTGTGAAAGCATAACATAGGCTCGTAAGTAAAGTATATTGTGATAGTATCTTAGGAAGGGTAGCATAAGACCGATTTTGCACTTAAACATTTGTTTTTCATAGTTGAAAGTTAGGTAGTCTGATGAACCTGTGGTTTTCCTCTTAGGTCATGATTATGACCTAAGTTGTTTCCACCTAAAAATATCGTGTGTTATTCTTTTATTTTTGTATTTTATTTCTACACATGATTACGAGCATAACCATTGTATTTACGTTATTAAATTATAAATTGATAAAAATTGAAAATAAACTATTCATACTATCAAAGTTAATTAGGCCTATATTTTATAAATTTTTAATTGGTATAAGAGCAATGTTAGTCAAATAGATTTTTATTATGGATTATTTTATTGAGAATTATAGCTAAAATGATAAGAAATTTAAATCTTCTTTTATATGTAAATATGATATTAAAAATTTAAAGAATTATTTTCTAAATATCTTATATCCATAAAAAAGTAGTTTAAATAAAAAAAATAAGAAAATTAAATTAAGAGAGTTGAATTATAAAAATCATTATAATTAGTTTTCTATAAATTATTCGCAATTTAACTAATTATAATTAACAATTAAATATTTACTATTTAAATAAATAATAATAATATATATTTATATATCTTTAATTTAATAAAACTAAAAAATATAAAAATCCATATTTTGCATGTATTTATATAAATTTTCATCAAAATTTTAATAAATTATAAAACAAATTATAAAAATACCGATAAATTTTGACATTTTTCACTATTTTATGAAAATATAGAGAAATTTTATGATATGGTAGAATATATTTTAAAAACAACGTATTCATATCAATACTTTAAATGTTTTAATTATATAAATTTAATTGTATTTATTAATAATATTATATTTTATTATTTATTTTAAATTTAAAATATATAAAAAATTTAAAATTAAAAACAATAAAAGCTAAAATTTTGTACGAAAGAAAGAAATAATTTAAAGTAGGATTAGATTCTTCTATCCCATCAGCAGAAAGGAAAGAGGGATGATCGCTTTACTTTGCGCGTTCGTTGCTTTACTCGCGTAGAAAATCCAAAGCCCAATTACCAAAAATAGAATCTTATTATAAACCTCCATTTATAGAATTTGATTTTTTTGGAGCAACATACCTAAATACCAATCCTATTACCCACTGAATTTCGGTCTTCCTGGTTCATCTCTCTTTTTCCAGTCCACCGACGAAAGATCATCTATTTGCTTTTCATCCTTCCTTCCACTTCCTAACTTATGTAAGGTATTGTCTCTCCTCTGATCACTGCTTGTTTTTTTTTATACCTTTCACAGTCATTTATTTTCTGGTTGCAGCAAAGTTTGGTGGATGAATATGGGGTTTGTTTTATAAAGTTTCTATTTGCAGCAAAATTGATTTTTTCAAATGGGGTCTCTTTAGTTTTGTTAATTTCGTGTATTCTGGGCTGATCATCCAAATTGGATTTTTTTAATGATCGGGGTTAGGTGTCTGTTTTTTCCCCTCGTGTTGTGCCTTTAATTGTTTTTCTTTATTTCGCGGAACACGGTAAGGAAATCTATCCATTTGGATGATTATGTTATTTGATTTAGAAAAGAGCCCCTTATCAGTTTCTATAGAAGCCTGAAATTTTGTCACTTTTATGAGAAAGGAGGAACAAAGGACTCAAAATTTTTTTTTTTTTTTGAGAAATTTTAGGTCAAAGGAGGATCATATTTTCTTTATTTAATCCTTATAAATTTTTTTGACTTCCATCGAAAACTATCGCCTGGGTGGGAGTTCTAATTAGTACTTGTCTTAAGATATATGATATTGGGGATTTGTAACGATGATAACCTTTTTATCTTAAGCTGGTGCAAACTAGCTACAATGCCAGCCAGTCGGGGTGCGCCATATGTGTTTTGTATTTTAGTTAACATAGCTCATGGATTGATTCGGAAATAACCATTTATGGTGGTTTATCTTGCGGGTTGTGTTTGTTTGAAATGTCCTTCCATATCTACAGGTGAAGTTGTTAATCCAAAGAAAGAAGGCATCAAAATTCTTGTTGAGAAGAGGGAGGGTACTGGTTCGCAGAGGGTGTATCACTTCTGCGAGCTTCACATCCTCTCTCTTTCTTAAGGTGCAAGCATTCTTATAGAGTATACTTGCTTAATGCGTTCCTATAACTCAATGGGGTTCTGCTGATGAGTTAAGAAGCCTGGAGGGTTCCCAGTGAAATAAGAAGTTTGGAGCTGACACAATGGGCACTGTTTGCTGCTGCTTGAATGCTGAGGATTTTGAAGATTATATGAATCCAAACAGTTCCATATCTAGAAACTGTATATGTCTTAGTAGCTTTGTTCAGAACTTTTTAAATGTGGTATGTGACTGTAGATTTTTTTATAAATAAAGGTCATTGTTAGTCATTTAGAACGAACTAGTTCTACATTTTTAACTTTTCTTTTTCTATCATCTTTATAAGTCATTTATGATTAAATTATGCAAAAATAAGTGGTTTATGCCACATTATTTGGTGCCTCATATTTGATAGATTTAGATTCTGTGGTCACGTTGTCAGACACAGGTTTTATGTAGAAGCATGCAAATGAATCTTGTCTTATTATTAATTTGGTCATGGCATGTAACTACTGTGATAATGCACATTGTGGATGTAGTTGTTCTTAATGCTAATGGCAAGGGCAACTATTTATAGTCTTAAATAGGAATGCCATATGAGATGGGAGTAAAGTTTCATTGTTTGTAATCGTACCTTTTGACTTTGATGCCCGGGCATGTGTACCCCAATGTCATGTACCCAATTATGGAGTTGTGTGGTCTGGGTTTTGAAGCCTAGTGGCTGTGTGAGTAGAGGTTTTATTTCAAAAATACCTTCTGACTTTGATTACCTCCAACAAATGGGGATGGTTTTGGTTGGGAGATTGTAGGTTTTCAAATTGTCTGGTGTACTTTTACTCTGATTATTCATTAAACATCAGTTTGGTTACTAGCAGACCTTTTTTGTCTCTATTAAGAAAAAAAGAGGAAGTTTGTAAGAGTTACTCGTTCAAGTTTAGCTGTAACCCAGTAAGTTAACTCCTATAGCTTCTTATAAAACTTTATGATTTTCATTTAGACTCTAGGCTAAAATCAATTATGCTTCAGATTTTGTTTTGTTGTCCAAACTTATTTTGATGTTTACATTTATGAAGTGCTGTATATGTGTGTTGTTGGAACTTGAAAGCTGAAGCAAATTAAGCTACATATTGTACACTTCTCACAATGAACTTAGGATGTGTCTGAGCATTCATGACTTCGTCATTGTTAGGTCATCGCATTTATGTTTACTATTAATTTATAATGAGAACTCCATTTGACTTCGTCATTGTTAGGTCATAACATTCATGTTTACTATTAATTTATAATGAGAACTCTATTTGTGAAGGTAGAACAACTCTTTTTCTTATATTTTTTTTCCTTTGCTTTTTTATTTTAGTATACATCACTGTTTCAAAGAGAAGAAGTGCATCCAGGTTCTTCCCCAATTCAGGGGACTACATCTATGACTTCAGCAGCATCTCTTGACAACTCGCTAGCTGACATGTATCGCTCTCCTCCAAGGCCTTTGCCTTATGATGCAGACTCCAGATATTTCCGTTTGCAGCAGCGTGATGGATTGATTTCAAGGCATGAAAAAGGCTCAAGTTACCCAAATGAGGAGTCAGAACCTCTAAGAGGTGATACTGACGCAGATCATGAATTTTTTAGTACAGGAGGCAAACAGAATGAATCTACATGTGAAGATGGATTGAACGAATACCGCTCTAAGTCTTCACTAAGGCTCTTATCGGCTAAATCTATAACTGGTGTTGGAAACATTTACATTTCATCAGATGATGAAGATGTCTGTCCAACATGTCTTGAAGGTATTTTATCTTTTATAATTTACATTGTTCGTATAAGCCTATTGTTAAAATGTTTGATGGTCAATACTTCTGTGTGTTCTATTTTAAATTTTTATTGTACAATGTTTCATCTTAAGATTTATTTAAGTTTTGACTGTTCAAGCTGAGCATTATGTGAAGTAAATATGGAAAATTTCTCATAATAACATGCTTATTTATTTAGCAATCGTAAGTAATAGAAGACCTAATTTTGTCAGTATGGGACCCTTTTTTCCTTTTCTTCCTCCCCCCCCTAATGTTCGGATTCAATTGTCACAAAAGTTGTCTATTGGACTCACACTGCTTGATGTTCTGATTGATAGTTAGGCGGAATGCTTTGAGGACTTTGATTCACAGTTTGTACTTATTTTATGCAGAATATACTTCTGAAAACCCAAAAATAACGACGAAGTGTTCTCATCATTATCACCTTGGTTGTATTTATGAGTGGAAGGAGAGAAGCGATAGCTGTCCTGTTTGTGGCAAGGTAACTTTTTCTCATTCCTTCAGCTAGCAAGAACTCAAATTACAGGTTACTCTCTATATGGTTAGAACTTAAAACAGTCTGATAAGATTTATTATTACCTTTTAACAACTTTTACTTAAGAAAAACGATAGATTTATTGGTAGCAGGAGTAAGAGAATTTTGTCTTCTTGGTAAAGCAGGCATGGTTAGTGTGTAGTGATTTTTATCATCCTTTTTTTGTTTTAGGGTTGGAACTTTTTTTTTTATTGAGGAAATATGAGTAAACTCGGAAAATATTTTTGCAGTTGAGATGTTTTCATCTGTACTAAGGTCTTCTCCTTGGCTTCTCTTCGTAGGTTATGGAATTTGATGAAACGACTTAATCTTGTTTGATAGATTTGCGTCGTGGATGAACCCATCGACGTCAGGGGAGTAGGCAGGAAAAAGAAGATTTTTTTTTATAATACTGTTTCTGTTAATACCAGATGCTAAAATGTTGTGTGCTGTCATAAATATAAATATAATGTTTCTTAATCATTGGGCAAGTAAACGTGGTACCATATTATTTTCTTTTCTTTTTTTCTTTTTAAATTAATGACTATAGGTGCTATTGTGAGGAAAAATAAGAACTTGATATGAAATTAGAAAAGGTAGTGGCAATTTGGGATATACTTCTAAGGATAAAGATTAGTCAAAATTCTTTAACTTTAATGAAAGTATAATTTACTCTCATATTTATTATTAGGTGGAGAAACAATAAATCTGTTATCTTTACGAAAAGGATTACAAAAGTATATTTTATAATAAAAATCTATTTTATAAAGTAAAAGGATTACAAAAGTATATTTTATAATAAAAATCTATTTTATAAAGGTAATTTACGTGTGTTCTTTCACTTTTATACAATTTTACATCACAATTTCATTATCTTTACGTAATTGACTTATACAAATTTTTATAAAGTTAGTAAATTTATGTTGTTTCATTTAATAAATATGAGATTAAAGTGTATTTTTGTTAAAAATAATAAACGTGTATTACTCTTCACCATGTCATAGTTGGCTAGTTCCTTCTGTCAACGCAGTTAAGTAAATAATTTTCAACTTTCAATGGTGTGTAACTTCACGTTTTCTTTGTACCTCCTTGAGAAAGGTGGGTTAGAAACTCCTGTGGATACGGGTTCACTACAACTGATACCTTTGGTTTCAGCCATTGGTATCTGGTACTACATTTCGAGATCGAGAATCGGTAGAAGCCAAAAGGAAATTTGGGTGTGCTACGTCTAAACTGAGAATTAGAGCCGAATGTAAACTGATTGTCACAGGGACATAGAGGAGCGCAACCCTGTAAAACTTGCTGGAAGTACTGAAGTACATAATGATATAAACTGATAGATTATGTTTCATTATTGTCTATTGTTCTATACAATAAGTTATCACACAACTTGGCTTTGAATGTACACAGTATCTTTACAAAATAGTAGAGAACCTCCATAAACAAAGCCAAGCTCATACATAAAGACGTTATTGTTATATAGTCCAAATATAATATTATTACAAAGCCATGGGATAGTTATGCAAGCCAACTGGTTTATATTAGATATATAAATTTTAATTTGTAATCTTCCATCAATTTGCAGCAACTTGAAAAGCTCTCAAGAAGGCTTCAGGGGGTTGAGCGCCACTCAGTTTCTGCTTCCCGTTATTAATCTGCCAAATATAACCAAAAGATTTACATATCAATCTAATCTGGCTTATCATTTTAAAGCTGGAAATAAATGTAAATTAATCACTCACCACATAATATGGAACTCCTGAAATATTTCCAGAGTACTTTTCAAGCTCCTCATTAACCTTCAGAGTCCAACAAAATGCAGAGTCAGTTCTAAAGAAAATATTTCAAAGAGGTGTATCACAAGAAATTGATGTCTTTTTAATTACGTCATCTAAAGTAAAACAAGAAATGTAAGTGCAGCAAGTAGCAAAGGCAGAACCCTAGCTACTTCAGCCTGTTTTGGAATCATTAACATTATTCTCTAAATATCAATATCGATGATAATAAAGAAGTAAAATTCCAAATTTTGGAATTGCGACCCAAAAAGTTTTAACACTATAACAGCAACACAACAGGTATCTAGGAACCAATTACGAAATTAACCTCCTTAAGCCCATTGTTTGGATCTGCTAGAAACTCTGATGCACCTTCTACCCCAGCTTTACTAGCACAATCTAGAAGAAATTTCCTGCGATCAAATTGCGTGCTGGTTATTTCCAATATAATGATACCAACATGATTAACATTAGCCCTCTTCTCTCTCTCTCTCTCTCCTTTTTTTCCACCCCCCTAAGAATACCTAAAACATTAACCTTCTCTTATCACAATCAATAAGAATCTTGTGCTGGTGTAAAGAAAGAGTTGTCCTTACTAAACAGAAGCAGCAAGCAAGGAGCAGTCTTTTGACTTCAACATAGTTGTCTTTAAACGACTGAAGTATATAAATGGATTGAACATTTATCATCTCAATACCGAACTATCTAAGATTACTATTCACTACTTAAATGAATGTCATGGATAGGTAGATCAGTAACCGCTCTCAAGCATACCATATAAACTTATACCTTCTTGCAGAGTTTTTATGATTTATTGTGTTAGAATTTGCTTGATATAGAGCATTTAGTGTTGGGAAATAACGCAAATTCCCGATAAGCCAGATTTATGAGAAAGCAAGAATAGAAAAATAACACTAAATTTGATAACGGAGTTCGGCCAATCTTGCTTACGTCTCCGGACCTCTTCTCGAGATCTTTTCTTGAAAGGGAGAAATTACCTGAGGTGTTCTGTGTTTCACAACTTACTGACCCAATTCCACCCAAGAAAATTACTCTCAATTTTCTCTCACAAAAGCTTTCCTCTCTAAGCTTTTCTCTCAATTGGAATGAACACTTTGGATGGATAATTCATTACAATTACACATCTATTTATAGAAAAATTCACTCCTTGAATTACTCCTTAAATTAATGGTTCCTTGAATTGCTCCTAGAATTAAGCTCCATGTTTTACTCCTTATTTTGTTCCATGTTTTGCTCCTTATTTTGTTCCTTAATTTGCTCCTTAAATTAAGGAGCTTTATAACAATAATCTCTAACAATCTCCCACTTGAAGACTGATTTCAATCTGTCTTCACACCTCGATAAATGCAGCAGCTTTTCTAGTCTTTGTTACTCTAGCGGACAGTGAGTTGACCTGACTTCGGTTTGTCAATAATCACCACCTTTGTTAACATATCTGGCGGATTTTTGCTTCCTTGAATCTTTTCCGGATAACACATCATCTTAATAGAGATCGATGAAGTGATAACGAAGTCAATATGTTTGGTTACTAGAATGAAATCTTTGGAATTCTTCGCCAGAAGTGTATTTAGCACTTTGACTATCACTTATGCAGAACATTCTTCTCTTGTTTGAATCCCAACTCGATTAACAAACCTTGAAGCCGTATCATCTCTTTACTAGCTTGATTCTTGCTACATACTCACTACGTAGTGGATAGAGTGACAATTTTACGTATTTGTGACATCCAACTAACGGTGTAGTTCAATGATAAATATATAACCCAGGTGGTGCAACTTCTTCTTGATCAACTTCACCTCGAAAGTCGCATCTACGTATCCTTGTACTTTTAACTCTCCTTTACTAAAGTACAAACTACTTTTCTCGGTGCCTCGCATACCTCAAAATCCAGATCGCTTCCCGATGAGTTTTCCCTGGATTTGTATCATCTGCTAACAACTCCCATCGCCAATGTCGGTCTTGTCTGACATGCACTATTCGTGCATCAAACTTCCAATGGGCCAGGCAAGGAACCTTAGCCGTGAATTCTCTCTCTTCCTGCGTACGAGGAATTTGATCCTTGGATAGGCGAAAATGACTAGCGGTGTGCTAACGGCTTGGCATCGCTCGTGTTGAATCTATGCAAAACACGATTGATGTCTTCTTGCACGAGATAAGCGCAAGGATCCTTTCTTCTTATTTCTTGTGATTTGCATTCCAAGAATCTTTTTCTTGGACCAAGTCTTTCATGTCAAACTCCTTTGACAATTGATGCTTCAATCTTACGATATCATCCATATCTCAACCTGCTACTAACATATCATCGACGTAAAGTAGTAAAATGATATCCGGACCTATATCTCTTGAAGTAGCAACAATGGTCGGCATTGCATACGGAAACCTTCCTTGTGCGTAGGCTATCAAACTTTCTGTACCATTGTCTCGGGGCTTGTTTCGGGCCATACAAACTCTTCTTAATCTGCGTGTTCTTCCTCTTCTCGAAACCTTACAGGTAGTACATGTATATCTCTTCATCTAAATCTCCATAAAGGAATGCGGTCTTCACGTCAACTGTTCAGATGAAGATTTTCGATCAATTCTGATGCAATCTTGATCGATAGTATTAAGCTTCCTGACGGAGCAAAAATGTCGGTGTAGTCAACTCCTTCCCTTCTGTTGAAACCCTTTGACAACTAGGCGGGCTTTGTATCTCTTGGAACCCAATGTACTCCTCTTTCACCGGTACACCCATTTGTTGTGAAGTGCCTTCTTTCCCATGTAACTCATTCTTAGTTCCATGTGTCAGTTGGAGATGAGAGATTTCATTTCTTCTTTCATAGCAAGCTCATGTTGGAATCTCGAGTCTGACAAGCTTCATCATAAGCATTCGTGCTCCCTCCATCGATCAATGACATATAGTTCATGTATCTCTACATTAGGACACGTAAGGTCGAAGACCTTCCAATACGGTGGAGTAAGAGGTTGTGGTGTGTCGAATGCGTATGTGCTTCTTTTTGTCAACAAGTTCCTGGTGAGGACTTATTACACAATTGGTTGTTGTGGAAGTATACGGGACATCATGCGTCAGACCGCAAATCTTACGACTCATTACTGCTCTCGAGGCATTGGGCGTCTATTTTATGCATGTCGCTTATACATCACCCTTTCGTTGAAAATCACATCTCTCTACGGATAACTTTCTTGTTTTCGTCATCCCACGAATACGGTAGCCAAACTCATCCTGCACCATGGAGTGAATGTGCATTTCTTGGATTTGGGATCGCTTATTCCTACCTTGATCATCGATATGCCTGAATGCTACACACTTGAAAACTTTTAGATGTGATAGTTTCACCTCTTTTTCGCTCCATTACCTCACTCTCGGTATTCTATGCTCCAATGGAACGGATGGGCCTCGGTTGATCAAGTAAGGCTGCCGTGTTGGATACGCCCCGGAAGCTTCTTGACTGGCGCATACGAATCTTCGCTCTTTTCTGTCGACGTTTGGTTCATACGCTCGGCTACGCCATTGTGTTGGCGTGCACAGTACGATTCTTTCCATTCGATCCACAGTACTTTCATAGCAAAAATTTTTGAATCCTGGTGTCTTCATATTCACCGCCATTATCGGATCTGAGCTTTTTGATCTTGACCCGTCTCGTTTTCCACCATGGCTTTCCATCTTCCGAAGCCTCAAATACTTAGACTTATGCTTTAGAAAGTAAACCCATTACCTTCCGAGAATGATCATCGATGAAAGTCACAGTATTGTTTCCCACCAATGGATGAGGCGGTTGTTGGTCCCCAGCTTGTCCCGAGTGAATAAGCTCTGCTTTTCCTTTGGGGTTCTACCACTTGTCGAGAAAGTGACTCTCTTTTGCTTTCCAAGTATACAATCTTCGCATACGTGTCCATCTCTACAGACACGAAGTTTTCCTTTTGAGTGCATAATCTTCGTCCCTTTCGCTCGTGTGGCTAATCTGCGGTGCCCACGGGTTTGGTGTTTCATTACTGCTACAATTGTGATTGAACAACGTGCTTAACACGTCGTGTAAGGAAGTGCCACTTTTCTTACCTCGAGCAACCGCTATCATTGCACGCACTTTGAAATCTTCCAATCATCGCGTGGAAGATCGTAGTGTAGCCTTCACTAGCCATTGCCCACCGAGATTAAGTTCCTTCGAGGTCGGGAATATGCGACATCCTTGACTCCCAAACAGACCGTTTAACTTAATCTTCACTACACCTTTGCCAATAATAGCCATGTGGTTTATCATCGCGAGATATACCTTTCCAAGGTTTCCAGGGACATATTTCTCGAAGAATTCTTTACGTAGTAGCATGGAACGATGCTCCGTGGTCGCACCAAGATTCTTCCTTGCTCTCCAAAAAGCATATCAATGCATCATCTCTCACTCGAGGTGGAAGTAACATTTGCCCTCGCCTTCACTTGTTTGTCGCCGGTGCATTAACGCACCGATTTTTAAGATGCCGGTTCTTCCACAATTTCCAACACTCGATAGTCTTGAGCTATGGGAATTATTAGGATTCCCTAGATTTGGACCTCCGTCGCCCTTTGATCTACCTCGGTAGTCAGTTATCACGTCCATTTCCTTTGGTTGAATTTCTTCCTCTTGACTCGTATGCAAACCGAAGAGGTTGACGATTCACGCCTCTCGTCGGATATCTTCACCGAGAACCAAATCACGAACATCGTCAAATTTCAACTTATTGCTTCCCGATGAGCTACTCACCGGTAGTAGCGGTAGCATTCGACTACGGTAGAGAAGACAAAAGTATCAATGCTCGTACTTCTTCATCGAATTCAATTTCCACCGAACTCAACCTGTTGGGTTGTAAGCGTGTTGAGTTCGTTGGATGTTATTACCGATCGTCCTTCGTCATCCATGGAAATTGAGCAATGCGTGCGACTTTGTTTGAGGTTGATGGCTTCACCATTACATATTGGAGAGAGCGCCATAAGACGTGGTCTTTTCCTTTGCTATGTTGAAAGCAACATTACGGGATAACGCTGATCGAATAACTCAGGGGGCATTGTGCATAGAAGATTCCAATCTTCTTCCTTATAACCTCGGCCTTCTCACGAGAGGTTGATATAGATTTTCTTTGATACGAATAATCCTCTATCTGCGTTTTCCAAAACCCGAAATCTGTGCCATCAAATTTCTCGAAGTTTCACCCCTTCCTTCATCTGCGGCCATTGCTCCACTAAAATCGACTTCCTCTGGATCGTTTCGACTATTTCTTGCGAGAAAAATTGGCGAGAAATCCCTGCAATAGCTCGATACCGGTTGTTGGGAAATAGCATAATTCCCGATAAGCGGTTATGAGAAAGCAAAGAATAGAAAAATAACACTAAATTTGATAACGGAGTTCGGCCTAATCTGCTTACGTCTGGGACCTGCTGCGGATCTTTTCTTGAAAGGGAGAAATTACACGAGCGTGTTACAACACTCGCACTTACGACGATTACCCAAGAAAATTACTCTCAATTTTCTCTCACAAAAGCTTTCCTCTCTAAGCTTTTCTCTCAATTGGAATGAACACTTTGGATGGATAATTCATTACAATTACACATCTATTTATAGAAAAATTCACTCCTTGAATTACTCCTTAAATTAATGGTTCCTTGAATTGCTCCTAGAATTAAGCTCCATGTTTTACTCCTTATTTTGTTCCATGTTTTGCTCCTTATTTTGTTCCTTAATTTGCTCCTTAAATTAAGGAGCTTTATAACAATAATCTCTAACATTTAGAGCATGTTAGTGAAACAACAACAAGGCTTACCGGTCAGCAATGTATTTTGCTTGTGTGAAGTACCCATTGCATAACTCCTCTACAACACTATGTTGCTTGTCAAGACCCTGTTGCCCAGCAAAATATACGAGTCTGTGGCTGTCTAGAGTACTTCCCCTGGAAAATTTCCAAAGATAATGTTATCAAGTTTCCTTTTAGAAGTGCCTACTTTCCAGACTATCCATCATACATAGGGTCGGAACAGTTTATATCTGAATCAAAATTCTCATCCCACCAGAATCCAGCATAAAGAAACATAAAAGAGTAACTTTTTACACTTACGTGAGTCCAGACATGTTATATTCAACCCCAAGACTCTTAAAAACCTGCACTAATCATTGTTGACATCATGAAATATTACCATAAACCAATCAAACAAATAAAAGGCCATAATACAATCTGAAGACAGAAACACAATTGGAATCCTAATCCAAAGAATCAAAAGAAAACCTCTGACATCCGGGCTTCCATGCGTTCAACTTGCGATCCAAATTTCTTCATGTAGTACTCTCTCTTATCAATCCCTTCTTTAGGAGCATCTGGATTAAGCTGAAATGGATGCCATCTTATCTGTCAATTTTTGTCAGTTAGATCAGTTGAACATCACCGAGAGAACTATGCAGACAGATTCAGGAAGATCAATCACTACCTCAAAGTCATAATGATCCTTAGATGCAGCTATAGCTTTATCAAGATTCTTTTTGCCAACATAACACCATGGGCAAACTGTGTCTGAACTGACATCAATTTTAACAAACCTTTTCCCAGCATTACTACTGACTGACTCAGCCATCCCTAAGAACCTGCAATTTTACGAAATTACATAACTGGGGAGGTTCCAGATAAGTCTTTAAACTCTTTCTATATCTTTAACTATTACTGAGCTTTTAAGTTCGCAGATTGCTCAATTAAATTAGAAGAGCAGACAGTTTTCATCCAATTAAATCTAGAATTATCATATTGAGCTGCAGAACATCATTTCAAGTGAACAACTTTATGTTTGATTTTTTTTTAAAAAAAAAACCTACATGTCTACATCTATCTTTATCTGAGTGAGTACGAGCAGATCTGGGAACAAACTCAAAATAAGAAAGATTACAGATCGAAATTGAATTTTCATGAAATCAGTGGATGTCATAGTGAAAATCAAAAGAGTACTAGTGTACTACTACTCACTCTAAATAAGGAGTTTCATGGATCCAATTAATTAAATTGAGACAGTATGGTTTTAGTTCATCCATAATTTTGTTAAATAAAAAAAACACTCCTAAAACTTATAACAACAAAAATAACATCTCAATACTATTGAATGATCTCCAATTAAATAATATTTAATATTAAACTTGATGATGTTAGTTTAACTTGGATGGGGTTAAAAAAAATTAAGTGATAGATTTTTTTTAATAATAAAAATAAATGATATGAATACAAGGGATTTTTTTTATGATTATAAGTTTAATGTTATTTTTGTTATTTTCTCTGTAATTTTATGGATGAGAAAAATCCCACTCATGTCAATTTGCAGAATAATTAAAAAAAAAACAAATTTTCGCACCAAATAACAAGATACACAGATAGGATTATTAACACCGGAATTGCCAAAAGGGAAAATCTTCGCAGCAGAGACGTTAAGTAAGAATCAACAGCAAAAGCTCAAACGAGTTTACGAAATTAAATATGCTGAGATTAGATTATCACTAACAAGTGTGAAGAAAAGAAAAGGAATTAATAATTTTACAGGTTAAGGTTGATATGAAATTAAAATTACCTGAACCCGCAGGGAAAAGATAGAAGCGATTCTAGGGAAAGAAGATACACGCAGAGATCAAGACAGACAAGCAACTGCCCTTATGAGATGGACTTTTATATTTCCATAATTTCTCCTACCGACTTCCAAGGAAAAGTCTACACATGTATATTTGAGAGGAACTTGTCACATTTTAGGGAGTTTATGTATAAATTCATATAAATGAAATTATTATATTTAATAAAAAACCTGTGAAATGAAGAAATTAATGTTTGAAGAAATAATCAGAGGAAGAAATAAACGTTTCATTAATCTAATTTCTTGATTTGTATCGGATATTTACATTCTTTATATAGACAAATACTAATTCTTATTTATAGCATGTGATTGAATTGTATGATTCTGGCAGTTGATTGGTAGTAGCGGGTGTATATTGGAAAAAATGTTTGGCGTCGGTCACGTTGATTGTTGAATTGTGTTTGCGGTGTTTGTTGAATTAATGACTCCGCCGAGTTAGTGCGTAGATGTCTTTTCATACTGACATATGCTTTATGTGAATACTCGATATGAGGCTAACTTTAGTGAGGATGTCGATGATTGATCTTGACTTGATTTTTGTGATTCGATGAATTTTCTTCTAACTTTTCTTTAATAAAAAATCTGTCCTTGACATGTTTTGTACGATCGTGTTGAAGCCGGATTATCTTGCTTGATATCACATCTTCTTTATTGTCATAAAAATAACTTAATTGATTCTTTAGCGGGATATGTCAAATCTTTTAAGAGATTGTAAGAGCCTGTAAGCCTTGAGTCTTGCCATTCTCTGTATTATTTTCTGTGACTTGCAGTACAGTATGACATGTTGTTTAACTTACTTCTACCAGTATTCTCAAGATTTCCTCTGAAAGTGAAGTAACTTTGGCGATGTAGATCGTCATCATTTATTGATCCAGCCCCGATCAATGTCGGTATATCTTGATTCTAGAAAACTACGAGTTCTTAGTGAGCAATACGATACTCCTTTTCGAACTGATTTTAAATATCTCGAAATACTGAATAAGCTGCGTTCATATGTTGTTCTCCAGGATTATGCATAAATTGGTGACAATACTTAAAGCATGTAAATGATGCTGGTCTTGTGTGTGCCAAATACATCGACGCCAAACAAGCGGGTTGGTATCTTTCTTTGTTTGTTGGAACTTGATCAACCTTGATACATAACTTTAATCCTTCCTCTCTTGGTGTATTAGTACATTTGTTTGACATCTTTGACATCAGAGTTTCTTTTAATAAATCTAGGCGTACTTTCTTTGAGATAAGAAGACTCATACGGTGATCGAGAAACCTCGATCCCAATATTTTAAGGAACGAGGTCTTTCATTTCGAATTCTTTGGATAAGTAAGTTTGTAGCGCTTTCCTTTCTTGAAGATCATTTCTCATTACTATACGTATCATCGGCAATATCTGATAAGTGCGAGGTGATCTTACCGTACCACTTTTTAGAAATAAAGTATGGTCTGAATTGCTTTGCTTTGTAGCCAAATGTCTTCGTTGACCTTGTGAACACCTTGGCAATACTCTTGGGGATTGTTTCAATCCATCGGTGATTTTTAATTTGCACACCTTTTCTCCATGGATTGTGGATTTCTTGATTCCTGGTGGTAAATCGTGAGACCTTAACCAATTAAATCTCCGTGTAGAAAGGCATTTTTTACATCAAAGCGATATAATGGCCAATCTAAATTTGCGGTAGAGATACGAAGACGAAACGTGTTAATTTTGGCCCTGGTGCAAATGTTTACGTATAGTCGATCCCGTATGTTTGAGTGTATCCTTTTGCCACCAATCTTGCTTTATATCGTTCAATCGTACCATCGCTTGATATTTTCATGAAAAAATCCATCGACGTCCAACAATTTTCTTTGTTGGTGGAGCGATCGACAAGCTCACGAGTTCTATTTATTTCTAAAGATTTTAGTTCTTCATTCGCCAGCATCTTTCCATTTTTGGTCGGCTAAAAAGCTTCTGCGCCTTGTTAGGAATAGATACAATGAGATAATTGATTCCTGAAATGATACGTTTGATTTTGACAAACGATGTTTAGACATATAGTTACTAAATGGGATATTTGACTTTCTTTAGAAATCTCGGGTTCGTAAATGGCTTTAGGAATATATACCTGTTGGGACGTGATGGAAGTATTTTTACGGTTGGTTCAATAGTTGGAACATCCTACGCAAAGCGATTGGTTAGGTATATCGGCGGTTGTGGAGAAGGAATCTCGTACTCGTTTAGTGGTAGTAAGGAACTTGTGATGATCTTGAAGTTGATGAGGACTTGATTCCATTTTCCTTGAGTCTTGTCTATATTGAGAGTTATTACCATCTGAATTCAAGTTATTTGTATTTTCCTCGCATATAATTTGTCTTTCTTCGTAAGGAAGCAATTTATATGTAAAGTCTAGATTTGACATGGTTGTACTCACTGAAATTCGGTGTAGAGGAGAAATACATTGTATCTTCGCTGAAAAATAACATCCGTAGTAGTAATCATTTGTTTTGTAGGAGGATGGTAACAGATACCACTTTTTGTTGTATGGCATATCCCTTAAAAACACAACGTATTGCTAAAGTGGATCCAATTTGCCTACGTTGTTGTTTATGTAGGTGTACAAATGCCACGCTGACGAACTACAGGAGGTAGATTGGGAACATTTGGTGCAATGATTATTGCTTCGGTGATGGCTTGTAGTGGTGTTTGGAAGTTAATGGGACTAGAAGGTAGATTGATTAAATATGCGGCGAGAAGTAATTGCTTATCCCCGATAAGATAATGACATATTAGCTTGATCAATGAGACAGGACGACTTCGACAAGTGTCGATTTTCCTTTACTGTGCAACTCCGTTTTGTTGAGGTGTATCAACGAGTAGTTTGATGAATAATGCCTTCGATTGAAGATATTCTTGAAGCTCGAGAACTTTTATATTCTCCTCAATTTATCATATTTAGAACTTGGATCTGTGTTTTATATTAGTACGAACCATTTTATGAAATTTTCCTAAATAAAGTTTACCTCAACTTTTAGATTTCATTAAACGGACGAGTCGTTCTACTTTAAAATCATCGATAAATGTAACAAACCAACGTGATCCTCAGCGTAGAGACTTTGGAAGGACCCATTACATCGAGAATGTATAACCATAAAGCGGAGATGGACTTTTATTTAAGGTTACGAGGAAATGAGGAACGATGACTTTTTGCTAGTTCACGGACATCGCACTTTAAAGTAGAAATATCTAAGCTAAAAAATAAACTTGGAAATAATTTTTCAAATATCCAAAAGAAGCATGACCCGATCTCATGCCATGCCATATATTTGATTCATCCTTGTTAGATCCGAGTTGCTTTACCAATGCATGTTTTGTTGAATCAAGTCCAAATAATACGAGGTTTCCTTGCCTAACACCACGACGATCGTTTGCTTTGTTTGAATGTCCTTGAACACCTGAAAAGTCGGGCCGAAAAATAACAAAACAAGATAAAGCGGTGGTTATTTGAGAAATAGATATAAGGTTATACTGCAAGAACAAGTCATCTTGAGTCTAAATTCAAAGTACTAGTGAGAGAGACGAGATCTTTCCCCGATAGGCGGGGTTGTGTTACCATTAGCGGTCTGGCGGTTTGTGTGAAGATGGTTTTGAGATTTGTCTAGAATCGAATGTCGTATGATCGATTGCACACTTTGAATCAATTATCCATGTATTATTAAAAACGGGAGAAAAAACTTTAAAGCATCTTACCAACGTGTCTTGAGGAGGTTACCGTGATCCTTTGTTGTTTATTGATGGTGACGGTGATAGACATCTGTCGTGGATTTTCTTAGAGTCACGGTTGTGATCCGGCGGTCGGGATATCCGATTCAAAACATCGTTCTTTTGTATGACCGCGATGACAATGGGTACATTTAAATGATGATTTATCGATCCTTGCTTTCGTTAACTTGTGATTGGAAAAAACGATTTTTAGATATCATGGCCGAGCGTCAACGTCTCTAGATTTTTCCTTGATGAGATTCGGCACGTACTACCTCGTCGAATCAAGGAATATGACCTTCTAAATGCAGGATAGTTTCTTTTAGCAAAAATTGCATGCATACGAACACTGCTTCAACTAAATGTCTAATCCAGAGGAAAATATGTATCCTTAGTCTTTCCAACGAGACTCTTGATATGATATTAGATCATGAGGAGTGCTTTCATGACCACACTTATCACGATGGTCAAGCTCTTGGAAAATTTGATTAACTCTTTCGTAATACTCTGAAAGTGATTTTCCATTTTGTCTAGAAGTAAAGGCTTTTTGGTTTAAGATAAATACCGTAATTCATCACTTCCATGTAGAATGCTTTCGCGAACCCCAATTTCAAGAGCGGTAGGTATGCGTAAATATCGCTTAATGATTTACGGACTCGTTGACATAAGTAGCCATCTCTTCACTTTTTTGATTTTACGCATCTACCAACTTGTTATAATTGTTTGATGTTTTTCGGGTTGCAAATTTTTGTCATGAATATAAGAGAGTTTTTCTCTCTGCAATATGCATTTCTATTATTTGAGACGAACATAGAATTAGTCTCGTTAAGAATAATTCGGCATTAAACACGCCCGGTGAGCAGTTGTCTGACAAAAGCTGATTTGATTGCTCATAGGTAATGAAATTATACCTACTGTAAATGATATTATGGTAACGAACTAGAAAATGGTGTAATAATTTTAGGGCTAAAGAATATATATATATATATATATTTTTTTTTGTGTTTTTTTTTTAATATATATTTATACTAAGCAGGATAAAAACCATAAAAAGAATCAAATTTGGTTTAAAAAACTTGAAAAAATGAAGCAGGACGGTACATTAGAAATCGAGCAGGAAAAAAAGCAGGGTTTGGACCTTTAAAATAGGCAAAGGCAGGTCAAAATATGAAGCGTGAACAGAAAGCAGGGTTAATAGAACCATTGTGGGACCAACTGGCCGGCAAGGGTGACTGGCCAGGAAACCAGCGCGGAGCCAGGCTGCCGCCTGGCCGGAGCCAGAAGCCGCGGCTGAAGGGCAAGGCAGAGCAGGACCGAGGCAAGGCAGCCGTGACAAAGCGAGCCAGGATGACACGTCATCATCTTGACCTCAGGACGGCGCGTGGGGCGCGTGGGCGCGTGTACAACTCGCCCTCCCGGCCGGGAGGCGCGTGAGGCCCGCGTGGTGTTTTACGCTATTCTGTTTTTACCAAAATGTTGAATTGTGTTTAGAAATGTCTGGTAAAATTAGGTGGGAGAAAATCTTGCTTAAAAATTGATGTTTGTAATTAATATTTGTAAGGGTGTTGGAATGAAAATTTTTTTTCGATGAAAAAAAAATATTTTTCGGATAAAGAAATACATTTTAGAAAACGATGGTTTTTAATTTGTATAAAAGCAGCGACTTGGCTCACGTCTGTGAAGAAATTAATGTTTGAAGAAATAATCGAGAGGAAGAAATAAACGTTTCGTTAATCTAATTTCTTGATTTGTATCGGATATTCCGTTAACATATGACCGAATCTTAATTCTTATTGTATGCAATGATTGAATTGTATGATTCTGAACGATTGGTAGTAGCGAGTGTATATTGGAAAAAATGTTTGGCGTCGGTGCAGTGATTGTTGAATTGTGTTTGCAGTGTTTGTTGAATTCAACATGAAATTATTTATAACCGTAATATATTTGTACTATATAATAATAATTAACTTATAAATATTTTTTATTATAAATTACATTCTCTATTAAAATTTAATTGATTATTCATCTTAACCTACTAAATTAAATACTTAATTATCATATTGTATTCCTCTCGTTTGTATATATACCTACATTACGTTTGGCACGAAAATGAAAATAAAATTTAAAACATTTACAAGTCAACTCCAAAAACGATTTTGGGAATTAAATAAATTTTCCGAGGAAAAGGACTTTCTAGCTCCGTTTGTCCTCAACTGCTTTTTCCTTAAAACGAAAAAAAAAAACCGTTATTAAAAAGTTATATGTAGTTTTTTTATTTTTCTTGATATCGTCCTTAAAAAGTCAACTTTTCACGAATGTGTTATGGCGGAAGAAAATAATTAAATTTATACTTATATTATTAACGGGTGTTATAGGTAAAAATAATTTTAGAAATAATAAAGTTATTTACTTTTTTAAGAAGTTCTTATCACATTATATATCATAAATAATATGAAGATAAATTTGTGTAAATTTAATATTTTTTGAGATTGATTACATTCTTCCAATCATAAATAATATGAAGATAAATTTGTGTAAATTTAATATTTTTTGAGATTGATTACATTATTCCAATTTAATTTATTATTGACATAATCGTAATGCATAAATTATCTATTTTATTTTATAATTAATTTATCATTAATAAACATATGTTATAACAATAGTTATTTGTATTATTAAAATCTCCTCTTTGGTTTAGTATACTAGAGTTACTCGTATTGATATATTGTCACTCTTTTGTATCTTATATATTTTATTTCAATATCTCAATTTAAATATTAATATCTTTTTAATTATTTTAAATAATATTTATTTACTTATTTATCAAATCACCACGCTTGAATTCTACTAGGCAACAAATTTTACAAAACATTATAAAAATTTAAGAAAAAATCAATATTATAGTTATAACTATTAAGGTTATTGTTTTCATCTCTATTATGTTTCTCAAAATATTGATCCTTACATCCTATAATAACATTAGGGTTATTAATTGCCAAGTATTTCATAAATTCATTGCTAACTTTGAATATTTGGTAACAAATAAAAACCTGAACTTAATTTCTTTTATCGTGTTTGCAATAATTAAACTGCAATAATTAAACTAATTCCACTGCTCAAAAATTAACTCATTTGGTAAGAATTCAATTTCCACGAATGACTCTTTTGTCAGGGAAAAATTGGGAGATAGTTGTAAGAATTCGATCATTTTTTATGTTTCTTTTCTTCTTTATTAAATTTTCACAATATTCTTGTAAAATTTGACACATGATCCACGCGATACTTTAACCCAAAAAAAGAAAACATTATTCAAAATAATTAAAAGGGATATTAATATTTAAATTATGGTATTAAAAAATAACTTTTTGATAACATAAAAGATACATAGGATACTAAACCCTCCTTTCTTAATTATCATGTTATTAATAAACAATAAACAAAAGTAGAGTGGCCATTTTGAGAGTTGTTTTACAAGTTAGGATTTTTTCTCTTCTTTCACTCTTTTCCTTCTTATAGCCTCCATCTTTTTACACTTTACCTTTATCATGCTCATATTTTCTATTTTCCTTCTTCATCTTTTTTCATCTTTTTTTCTCCTTTTCATCTTAATATTTTAAAGCAAGTTTTTCTAATTTCGATAAATTTCTACAATTTCAACCACTTTTTTGTTTGTTTATCATTATTGTGCTTACACCCAAAAATCCAATTGTCAAAGTTTATACATCACTTATTTGGTGTGTTCTTTTACCCTATTCCATACTTCATATCCATTCTATTCCTCCATTCTCCTCTTTTGAGTTTAGTATGTGCATATTTGATACGAGGATTGCAAGATTTGTAATCTTGCAATCTCTCTCAATAGTTTGAGGTTTGTATATGTTATATGTTATTGATTATCAACTATTCCAAAAGCTTAAACTATTGGTAGAATGCTCCATATTGTTTTTATCATTTATCATTTCCCACAAGTATTGACTCTATACATCATATAAGCTAAGTTTTTGCAAACAATTGAGATTATTGGACCTTGAACATAGGACTTTTAGCTTTGATATCATGTTAGAAGTTGTTGGTCACTAACTCTTCCAAAAGATTAAGTTATTGAGAGGATGACCAATTATATTTTTATACATTTATCATCACTTATAAGTATTGACTCTATGTATCATGCAGACTAAATATTTGTAATTTAACAATTGAGGTTATTGGGCCTTGAGTACATGACTTTCAACTCTTATACCATGTTATAAATTGTTGAAAAATCAACTCTCCCAAAAACTTAAGTTGTTGGAAGAAGAACCAATATTACTTTTATTATCTATCACTCTCTCATAAATATTGACTTTAATTTATAGTACTAGATCTGATGTTTTTTTGTTATAGATTTGTTTCATAGCATCATGGATTTCTTCCTTTGGATTTGAATGTGTTTTGATTGTCGTCAAGGTCAAGGTCAAGTAGCTTGTTAAAATGCTTTTAAGAGAATTTATTACTTATTTTGTATATTGTTTTAATTGTGTTTTAATTTAGTTTGCTATCATAAAATCATTGATTTGATTAATATAATTAAATATTAAGATGAGTTGTAATATAAAATTATTTTGTAACATTCATATTTATTCATTCATAAATATATTGAAATTATATCAGTTTAATAGTTTTGATTTCATATTTAATTATGTAATGTATTTTATAATTTAGTTGTTATTTTAGATGGTAACTTTCTTTCATATTCGATGAAATACTCACTATATATTATTAAAAATAAAAATAAATAATATGTCAAAAACATTATAAAAATAAGTATAATACAATTACATTTTATTACTCTCCAAAGTATTCATGGATCATTATGGTTAAATTAAAGATATCATTCATCGTATAATATATATAATTAGTAAATATTTAAGGTTTGTATCGATAAAATTTTAGATTAAATCTTCACCTTTGAATATTATATAGTAAAAAAAATTCAAGATAACAAGTAAATAAGTATAAAATATTTGTATCATTTATATCATTAAATTAATTTTTATCTCATTTGTCCTATTAAATTATAAAAAAAAATTCATTTATAACATTTTATCAAAAGTTATAAATAAAAAATCAAAAAATTTATAAAACTTATTGTTTATCGTCTTCGTCACCGGTTCTTTAAAAAAACAACTCATATGTTAATTTCTAACCTATTTCTTTCTTACTAGTTTTTGACAAAGTGGTTTTTTTCAAATCTACATCTCATTATTTTGTATTTCAGATTATGATTGAAATAATTATCAATTATACGTGTCCTTTTACAATTGGATTAAGCAAAAATGAAGTTCATTATGAAAGCTAACTATTGTTTATATATAAAATTATTTTTATACCTCAATTTCACGCAAGTTTTCCTGAAATAAGAAAAATAAATTCACTAGAATTTGAATAGAACAAAGCTAAAAATGTTATTAAATATACGAAGGTTTATAATTATTCATATATGTGACACTGCCAAAAAACGACTTTGTAGTGATTTCCTCAAAATACTATTTTGTATTGAACAAAAGTATATATGAGCGTGTATTTAGAGGGGTTTTTTTTTTTAACTTGGTGGATAGTTAATTATCAAAAATTATAATAGGGGTTTATTTGCTGAAGGATTGATGAATAAGACTATTATAAACAGTTTTTACGGGTTTTTGCTTTAATTTTTAATGATCCTGTGTAACAAAAACTGAAGGAGAGATATGAATAAAATATTTTGATAATTCAATAACATTAATGAGATTAAAATTAATACATAATACAAACACAATAATTTAATGATATATTTACATGTTTATCTTATAAATAATATTATATATTTGTATTAATTATATAAAAAAAGAAAACCTACGGCACCTAAATTTATAAGAAAAATAATATCTTTAATATTAATACATACATCTATTAAATCAAAATAAAAAAAATATTATTTTTATTACTATCAATTTTATATACATGTATTATTTTAGATGTATTATTTTAGATAGTTTTTCAAAATATCAAAAATCAAATGGGATTTGCTAGTTATCATGTCAGCCAAAAGAACACCAATAATTCCTCACAACTCTTTTTCTTGGTTAGGATAATTCATCCCAAACTTGAATGTAGTTATTTTGATTAAACAAAGTATTAATAATACATAAATATATATTTATTTTTTATTTAAGTTAATTATATTATATCACTTGACATAATTTTTTTTTTAAAATACATTACATCTCTATTTTTTAAAATAATTATATCATTTATCATAATATAAATAGTTTAAATAAAATATTAAATATAATTTTTTTTATGTATTTTTAGTATTCTCTTGTTAAAACTAATTCATCTCTAATTATTTTTCAAAATTGAAAGTAAAATGAATGTCCTTAATTAGCTTACCTGTAGTAGTGGATTGAAATGATCTCTTTTTAAGTAATGTTTTTATTTTTGGGATTAATTACTTTATTAAATATATATTTAACTTTGAAAATAAATTATCAAAAGTAAAAAATAACATAGTAGGGTTATGAATTCGGGTGAGTCGGGTTGATTTTAACTCAAAATTTTAAGATTTAGGTTAATTTATTGCGTATTATTTGATTATTTATAATTTTTTATTAGATTAAATTGGATATTTTAAATTAAATACAAATTTAAAGTCTGTCACTAAACGTTTAGGTATTTAAATTTGACTTTTTTAATTATAAATTTATAAATTGATGTAAGTTAACATTGGAATTTAAATTATATAAAATATTATAAAATAATTATATATAATTCATAAAATTTAAATTTAACTTATTCTTTGAATAAAATTAAACTCGTTTAAATTTAATTATATGTGTGGGCATATTTAATAAAAACAAACCGACCTAATTGTTTCGAATCGAACCTAATCAAAGCTAATTCAAAAAAGTTTTAGCCGGTCATTTATAATTTAGAAAATATATAAATTGAAGCTAGTTTCTAGATTTTGGTTTTATTATAGAAAAATTATTTGCGATTGAATCACGATAACTTGTAATTATTAAATTATAAATTATAAATTATTAAATTAAAATGAACATTTAAAAATTATTTTATATTAATATTAAGAATTTAGGAAAACAGAAAAAGCGCATGTTTCTTAGGAATCATTTCTATATTTGCCCTCAATTACTGCCTCAAAATATAGAATATATATATCCAAAAGAGTTGAAATCTACCGACGAAAACAAGAGATTAAATAATGAAATGATGAATATTGAATATGAAAAAAAGAAAGAAAAAGAAATGGAAGAGAAGCTTTAGTCAGTTACTGATAGGATTGAGTACCTGATCAATCAACTTCATAACTCTGAAAAAAATCATTTCTAGCTTGCAAACAGAGTAAAATACTCTAAAACAATCAAAGGAATGAGTATGAGGTTGAAAACCACTAGATGATAAGTGAAGATCTTAATACCTGAGTAGAAATAAATGAAGCTCGCCACAAATTCACAAATTACAAGAATTTTTGTGTTAAAAAGAAATACTAAGGGTTGTTTTTTTTTTCTTTTTCATATCTTAAGAATTAAGATTTAAGTTAATTGTTAGTAGTTTATTTTAAAATTTGTTGCTATTAATATAAAAATATTGTTAAAGATTTATTTGTTGTTTAGATATTTCGAATTTATATTATTTAAAATTTTGTATAATTTATGTTTATGTTTTCATGAATCATGATTGATTAAATATTGAATTATAATTATTAATAATTTAATATTTACTATAAACATGACTTATTGTTTGATAAGAGAAATTTATACGAATACACACATTTATAATATTTTTGTGTAATTTTGATGAATTGATTTGATTTATTCAATAAATTCACTCAATTTCAATTTAGTATTTTAAAAATCCTCTGATATCAATTTGATTTTTATTTTGTGATAAAATCGGTTAAAAACAATCATGACTACCACTATTTAATTACCACTATTTAATTGGATTTTAAGCCAAATTATTAGGTTTAAATGATTAAATTTATATCCCTTTGTAATAATAAGTGCAAAAAATAAATTTGTCTAATAAAAATAAACGAAAAAAAATAAAATAAAATTATTATATTTTGATTATATTTATATATAGGTTAATTATGTTTTATGCTTATAATATAAATGATAATTTATAAAAATATTTCAAACGTTAATTTTATTATACTTGTAGTTATATCACAACTTGTTAAGGGTGAAAATAGTACGATATCATCTAATTTTTTTAAAATTTATTAAAATTAGATTGAATTGTTTAAGTTTATCAAGTCTGATCGGACTATACTAATAAAACATAAACAGTTCCATCTAATTATAATTAAGTTGTTAAGTACGTAGTTATAATTAAATAATTATTTTTCTACAAATATGTTATTAATATTCTAACACGTTGATTAATTTTGTTTTCTTATTGAATTCGATTCTTACGGAGCACAAATTTGTCTATTTTTTAAGTTTTTGCTTCTAAATATGTTGTGTGTGTTTCATTTTTTAACTAACTATATCACAAATATGATCTTGTGTAGTTTAAATAATTCTTTAATTTTGTAAACAAAATTAGACCGAAATTAATAAAAAATCAGATTGTTTGATTTGTTAATTTATTTGTTTTACAGTTAGTTTATAATAAAAAATACTCAACTTTAAATATAATTATATAATTATAAGTAAGTTTTAAATATATTTATAACTTTAAAGATATATTTTTGTTATTATTCATAAGTTATAGTAAGTAATTGTAATAAAATAAATATTTTAAATATTTTTATAAATGATATAGTAAGATATGATTAAAAAGTAATAAAATATTATTTATTTTATTTTCGAAGATACTGTCATCACAATCATATTTAATGATTATATAACATATTAATTATTAATTTTATAAATCGGCAGTTATACAGTTAAAAACAAGGTTAAGAGTTAGAAAAAAACGAGAATGATTACGAGGATATATTATGACTTTTTAAATTAATAATTAATATAAATTATCAAATATGACAATATTTTCTCATTTTTTTATATTATTATATATTAATGATTGATATTTGTAAAGGGAAAGAGAGAAAATAATTTTATGAAATTTGAGTATTTTATAAAATATTAGATAATATTTTAATTAATAATATATAATATATAATATATAATATATGATCTAAAAGAATTTTAATAAAATTATAAGAATAATATTTTTAAAATTTATAATAATAAAAATAATATTTTTTAATATTAGTTTATATATTTTTTAATTTAAAATAAAAGTATATTTTTATCATTATGTTAATGGCGTTATTTGGACAGTGGCTTTTGGGTCCCATAAGTTATAGCTTATAATATTGATGGCACCGACATGAAAATACCTCAGATTCCCAAATACTGCGAAAAGTGGGAAGTTCGGTAAAATTTGGTGGCATTACTTTCTTTTCCCATTTTCCTTCAAAGATTCTTTTTATAGCGGGAAAATTCAATTTTCGAGATATATATATTTTCTTTTTTCCTGGAGGAAGTGAGGAACAGAAAGTTAAAATAATTTATTATATTTCGAAAATTTGTGCACAGCGAGGTACTTTTTTTTTATCTATCGTAATTGGATATCTTCAATTCTTGTCTTGCATTTATAATTTTACATTTACGCAATCCGAATACTATATGGTGTTTATATCCTGGTTTCTTCTCCCTAGGGTCTTGCATTCCCATATTATTCTGGGTTACTGTTGTTGAGTACAAGTGTTTGATAATCTATGCTCATCCTAATCTTCATTTTGTCTTGTTATGGATGTTTTCTTTTATTTGTTGGAAAAAAGATGAAAAAAGATATTGTTTTGTTGAAAATAAACACAAAAATAATAATTGAATAGATAGAGAAATAAATGAAATTATTGAAGGTTGTAGAAATAAATAAAATATTTGAAAGTTGTAGAAATAAATGAAGCAGTTGAAGATTGTAGAAATAAATGAGGTGGTTGAAGGTTGTAGAAAAGAGAATTGTATAGATAAGATTTGTATGGCTAGGATTATTTCTTATTTTTATATTTGTGTGGTGTAGATTGCATGGTAAGTACTATAAATAACCTACCTTGCATTTGGTTTAATCATTCCATCAAAAACAAATAAGTCTTTGTATTCTTAGTTTAAGTGTGAGTTTAGAGATTTCTTTTTGAGTGTTTTTATTTCTCTTCAATTTGTGAGTTGCCTTTGAAAAGTGTTATAGTGAGTATAATACAAGTAATTTTGTTTACTTGTTTGGATCTAATATTAGTAAATTTAGAGTTGTTCATTCTAAATTTTACTTAACAATTGGTATCAGAGCGGGACAGTCAGGGATCGTTCTTAGTGGAGTTATTTTGAGTCGTGAGGAGTTTGGTACTCTGCAAGTTTATTAGTCAAGCTTGTTCGGTATAGTCGAAGTCTTGCCGACATGATGGGTGATCTTCGAGTAGTTGGAGGAATCAAGAAGCTCAACAACAAAAACTATAACACATGGGCAACATGTATGGAGTCTTATCTACAAGGTCAAGACTTGTGGGAGGTTGTTGGTGGTGATGAAGTTACACAACCAACAGTGGAAGATGCAAACGTCATCTTGCGGAAGTGGAAAATTAAAGCAGGCAAAGCGATGTTTGCTTTGAAGACCACAATTGAAGAATAAATGTTGGAGCATATTCGGGATGCAAAAACACCAAAGGAAGCATGAGACACTCTTGTTACGCTCTTTTCAAAGAAGAATGATATAAGATTGCAACTTCTGGAGAATGAGTTACTATCGATGGCGCAACGCGACATGACGATTTCCCAATACTTTCACAAGGTAAAGTCATTATGTCGCGAAATTTCAGAGTTAGATCCAAAAGCTCCTATTGGGGAAACGAGGATAAAGAGAATAATTATTCATGGTTTGAGACCCGAATATCTAGGGTTTGTTACCGCTATACAAGGATGGCCGACACAACCATCTCTTGTTGAGTTTGAGAATCTATTAGCCGGTCAAGAAGCTATGGCTAAGCAAATGGGAGGAGTCCAACTGATGGGTGAAGAAGAAGCGCTCTACACTAGCAAAAGTAAAGGCACTTTCAAACGGTACAATGAAAATGGATATAAAAATGATGGCGATAACGGAAAAATTTCTCAAGGAAAGGGAGGCTTTCGTCCAGGGGGAGCTTGGAAGAACCGCAATAACAATAGAAAATTTGACGGTGAATGTTACAACTGCGGAAAGATGGGTCATATGGCAAAAGATTGTTGGAGTAAGAAAAAGCCTGTTGAAAGCAATACATCTATTTCCAGTTCTAAGGAGCATAGCGAAGATGGTTGGGATGTCGAAGCTTTATTCGCTACAGAGGAAGAAAAATTGGCTCTTACGGTAACAACATCAAAACAGATTGACTACAAGAATGACTGAATCGTAGATTCGGGCTGCTCAAATCATATGACAGGTGATAAACAAAAGTTGAAAAGCATGACTGAGTACAAGGGAGGTCGTGTAGTGGTGACAACTGACAACTCAAGGTTACCGATAGCCCATATTGGTAAGACGATACTTACGCCTCAATATAGTACTAACCAAGTACCACTTCAAGATGTTTATCATGTCCTAGGAATGAAGAAAAATTTGCTATTTATGGCTCAATTAACATCATCAGGCCACTATGTCTTGTTCGGTCCCCGAGACGTGAAGGTGTATCGTGATCTCAAAATCTCAGAAACACCAACAATGGAGGGGCAACGATTGGAATTAGTCTACGTGATGTCAGCAGAATCTGCATATGTAGACAAGACAAGAAGAAATGAGACAACAGATCTATGGCATATGCGGTTAGGTCATGTTAGCTATTCCAAGCTAAGTGTGATGGTGAAGAAGTCGATGCTTAAAGGGCTTCCTCAACTAGACGTGCGTACGGACACGGTCTGTGCAGGGTGCCAATATGGTAAAGCTCACCAATTGCCATATGAGGAATCGAAGTTTAAAGCAAAAGAACCATTAGAGTTAGTTCACTCTGATGTATTCGGTCCTGTCAAGCAACCATCAATTGGCGGTATGCGATACATGGTGACATTCATTGATGACTTCTCAAGGTATGTATGGATTTTCTTTATGAAAGAAAAATCTGACGTATTCTTAAAGTTTAAAGAGTTAGAGAGTCAACTGAAGGAGAAGTTGGAAAGAAGATCCGTTGTTTGCGCACAGACAACGGTGGAGAATATAGCTCAGGTGAGTTCTCTCAATACCTAAGGGAATGTCGAATACATCATCAGTACACTTGTGCCAACACGCCACAACAAAATGGTGTAGCAGAAAGAAAGAACTGGCATCTTGTAGAAATTTGTCGGAGTATGCTACATGAAAAGAATGTACCTGGGAGGTTTTGGGCTGAATCGATGAGGACTGCAGCCTTTGTCATCAACAGACTTCCTCAACCAAGGTTAGAATTTGTTTCACCCTTTGAGAAACTATGGAACATGAAACCTACATTTAGCTACTTTCGAGTATTTGGCTGTGTATGTTATGTATTTGTTCCTGATCATTTACGGAGCAAATTTGACAAGAAAGCTGTTAGATGTATCTTTGTGGGATACGACAGCCAAAGAAAAGGATGGGAATGTTGTGATCCAACGAGTGCAAGATGCTACACTTCACGAGATATGGTGTTCGATGAAGCATCTTCTTGGTGGTCCTCAGAGAAGGAAGCATTGCCAGACTCAAGAGAATTTGGAGATAAGTTGCAACAAAAGATGGATGAGCATACTATAAAATTTCAACCAAGTTTAGATGAATTCAATGATCCAGACAATGATGGTGCCGAACAAAGAGTAACTCAGAATTCTTGGCAAACTGGCATATATCAACAACTAAATGAAGAAGGTGGGCCTAGTGAATAGAAGAATCAACTCCATAATCTCAACTCCGTAGGTCAACAAGAACACGGAGGCCAAATCCCAAATATGCCAATGCAGCCATAATTGAAGAAGCAATAGAACCTGAGACGTTTGAAGAAGCATCGCAAAGATCTGAGTGGATGACAACTATGAGAGAAGAGATCGATGCACTTCAGCAAAATCAAACTTGGGATCTGGTGCGAAAGCCAAGAGATGTGAAACCCATATCCTGCAAATGGGTTTACAAGATAAAGCGTAGACCAGATGGGTTAATCGAGAGATACAATGCACGATTGGTACCTCGTGGTTTCTCTCAACAGTATGGACTAGACTATGATGAAACGTTTAGTCCAGTGGCGAAACTTACAACTGTTCAAGTCCTACTTGCACTTGCAGCAAACAAAGATTGGAAGCTATGGCAGATGGATGTGAAGAATGATTTTCTTCATGGAGAGGTGGATCGGGAGATCTACATGATCCAACCAATGGGTTTTCAGAGACAAGATCATCCTGAATATGTGTGTAAGCTGTGGAAAGCACTCTAGGGATTAAAACAAGCACCCAGGGCATGGTATGGTAAGATTGCTGAATTTCTAACACAAAGTGGTTATTCAGTAACACCTGCAGATTCCAGCTTGTTTGTTAAAGCCAATGAAGGAAAGCTAGCTATTGTGCTAGTGTATGTGGATGACTTAATCATAACTGGTGATAATGAGGTAGAAATTCTTCGGACAAAGGAGAATTTGTCAGTCCATTTCCAGATGAAAGAACTTGGCCAGATCAAGCACTTCCTTGGTTTAGAGGTTAATCGCACACAAGAAGGAATATTTCTTTGTCAGCAAAAATATTCTAAAGATTTGATAAAATGGTTCGGAATGCTTGAATGCAAACCAATTTCGACGTCGATGGAGCCAAATGCCAACATGTGTGCACACGAAGGAAAAGATTTGGAAGATACGACAATGTATCGAAAATTGGTAGGCAGTCTGATCTACTTAACCTTAACTCGGCCTGACATTTCTTATGCAGTTAGTGTAATGAGTCGGTACATGAAAAATCCAAAGAAGCCACATTTGGAAGCAGTTCAACGAATATTGAGATATGTGAAGAGTACAATTGACTATGGTATTTTGTACAAGAAAGGTGGAGACAATAAGTTAGTTAGTTCTTTGCGATGCAGGTATGCGGAGATCATGACACCAGGAGATCAACAACTGGGTATGTGTTTAAGTGGGTTCGGAACAATTTCTTGGTGTAGCAAAAGACAACCAACAAGATCATTATCAACCATCGAAGTTGAGTATCGGCGGCGGCAATGGCGGTACCAAGAGTGTACATGGTTGATACAGCTAATGAATAATCTACATCAATCAGTAAATTATACAGTACCGTTGTATTGTGACAATCAATCAGCAATTCGTTTGGCAGAGAATCCAATCTTTCATGCAAGAACTAAGCATGTTGAAATACACTATCACTTTATTAGAGAAAAGGTTCTGCAAGAAGAAATTGAAATGAGGCAAATCAAGACAGATAATCAAGTTCCAGACTTGTTCACAAAAAGCTTAAGCGTTAGCAAGTTCGAAATGTTTCGCCATCAGCTTGGCACAGTAAAAATAGTGAGAGTTGGTGTTGAGGGGAAGTGTTGAAAATTAACACCAAAATAATAATTGAAGAGATAGAGAAATAAATGAAATGGTTGAAGGTTGTAGAAATAAATGAAGTAATTGAAGGTTGTAGAAATAAATGAAGTAGTTGAAGGTTGTAGAAATAAATGAAGTAGTTGAAGGTTGTAGAAATAAATGAAGTAGTTGATGGTTGTAGAAATAAATGAGGTGGTTGAAGGTCGTAGAAAAGAGAAGTGTGTATATAAGATTTGTATGGCTAGGATTATTTCTTAGTTTTATATTTGTGTGGTGTAGATTGCATGGTGAGGACTATAAATAACCTACCTTGCATTTGGTTTAATAATTCCATAAAAAATAAATAAGTCTTTATATTCTTAGTTTGAGTGTGAGTTGAGAGCTTTCTCTTTGATTGTTTGTATTTCTCTTCAATTTGTGAGTTGCCTTTGAAATGTGTTATAGTGAGTATAATACAAGTAATTTTGTTTACTTGTTTGGATCTAATATTAGTAAATCTAATATTAATAAATTTAGAGTTATTCATTCTAAATTTTACTAACATGTTCTACCTCTACCTTGTTTTCTTCGTTCCTGCAGCATGGAACAGAGGACAATGCTATGAATTTTCGTCCGTTGGTTTCAGAATTTGAACTTAGGAGTCCTTTATTATGCTCACAAGAAAATTTTAACTCTCTTAATTATTATTTTTCTTTAATTGGTTCTGTTTTTTTTTTATTTCTTAGGTCGATTGATTTATTCGTTGATTTTTGTTAAGTTTCTAGGAACATAAATGGATATAGATGAAATCTTAGGCATCATCAGATCCGCAAGTTTTCCAAAGAAGAGTGCAATTTATATTTGGGGTTATAACTATTCTGGGCAGACCGCTAGGAAGGGAAAAGAGCGCCAATTGAGGATCCCAAAGCATCTTTCTTCTGAGCTTTTTAGTTGTCCAGCAGGTGTTAATTCCCGATGGCTGGAAATCTCTTGTGGCCACGAGCATACTGCACCTGCATCCTCAGATGGATCGCTTTTCACTTGGGGTGTGATTCTGATACTTGCATATCTCCTATTCTATATGTTATTAATTATTTCGTTAGTCTTCAGTTAGGAGTCTAATTGTGGTTCACCGTGCATAAGATTAAATGCAGTTTGATTAAAAAAATGAAAATGAGGAATCTAATCCCTGATTAATGTTTGGATTGTTGGGCTCTTTTGGTTTTAGGGTAGGAAATTAAGGATAATATAATACCTACAAGTTTTTTAACATGTTTTTTGCTAATTTTTGTTCACGATTCATATCCTCCATCTATGTATAATTTATTTTTACAAATTTGTTTCCTTACTAACAAAGGCATGCAAGATATGTAATATCATGTTATTCAATAATTCATGCTATAAGCAATAAAGAGTTATCTGTTCTTGCATTTGACCAGGGGCTAATGAATTTGGGCAGTTGGGAGATGGTGTTGGAAAATAACGCAAATTTCCGATAAGTCAGATTTATGAGAAAGTAAGAATAGAAAAATAACACACAAAATTTGATAACAGAGTTCGGCCAATCTTGCTTACGTCTCCGGACCTGCTGCAGATCTTTTTACTGAAAGTAGAGAAATTACATAAGGTGTTTACAACACTCACAACTCACAACCCAATTACACCCAAGAAAATTACTCTCAATTTTCTCTCACAAAAGCTTTTCTCTCTATGCTTTTCTCTCAATTGGAATGAACACTTTTGATGATTAATTCATTACAATTACACATCTATTTATAGGAAAATTCACTCCTTGAATTACTCCTTAAATTAATGGTTCCTTAAATTGCTCCTTGAATTAAGCTCCTTGTTTTGCTCCATGAATTGCTCCATGTTTTGCTCCATGTTTTGCTCCTTAATTTGCTCCTTAAATTAAGGAGCTTTATAATAATCTCCCACTTGAAGACTGATTTCAATCTGTCTTCACACATTGATCAATGCAGCAGCTTTTCTAGTCTTTGTTACTTTCAACCAAGCTGAAGTTGCACAACTTGGTTGTCAATAGTCACCACCTTTGTTAACATATCTGCTGGATTTTTGCTTCCTTGAATCTTCTCCAGTATTAACACATCATCTTTCAATAGAGATCTGATGAAGTGATAACGAAGTCCAATATGCTTTGTTCTAGAATGAAATGTTGAATTCTAGAACAAGTGTATTGCACTTTGACTATCACTATGCAGAACATTCTTCTCTTGTTTGAATCCCAAATTCGATTAACAAACCTCAAGCCATATCATCTCTTTACTAGCTTCATTCGCTACATACTCACCTCAGTAGTGGATAGAGTGACAATTTTCTCGTATTTGTGATATCCAACTAACAAATTGTAGTTCCAACAAGAATATATAATCAGGTGGTTCTTCTGTGATCAACTTCACCTCCAAAGTCTCAAGGCTTCACGCACTTGTACTTTTAACTCTCCTTTACTAAAGTACAAGCACTTTTCTCAAGTGCCTCGCAGATACCTCAAAATCCACTCGATCGTTTCCCAATGAGTTTTCCCTGGATTTGACATAATCTGCTAACAACTCCCACCGCACGTGGTCAATGTCCTGTCTCGTCTGCACCATTGCGTACATCAAACTTCCAATGGCCGAGGCATAAGGAACCTTAGCCATGAATTCTCTCTTCTTCTCGTACGGGGGACCGATCCTTGGATAGGCGAAAATAAGCGGCCAGGGTGTCTTAGCGGCAGCATCGCCCGTGTTGAATCTTTGCAAAACACGATTGATGTACTCTGCCTGAGATAACCGCAAGGATCCTTTCTTCTTATTTCTTGTGATTTGCATTCCAAGAATCTTCTTTACCGACCCAAGTCTTTCATGTCAAATTCCTTTGACAATTCTTCTTCAACCTTTTAATATCATCCATATCTCGAACCTCGCTACTAACATATCATCAACATAAAGTAGTAAAATGATATAATCGGACCTATATCTCTTGAAGTAGCAACAATGATCGCATTGCACTTCCGGAAACCTTCCTCAGGTACGTAGAAGTTGTCAAATTTTTTGTACCATTGTCTCGGGGCTTGTTTCGTGCCATACAAACTCTTCTTAAGTCTCGCACACCATGTTCTTCTTCCCCTTTCTCGAGAAACCTTCTACGGGTACATGTATATCTCTTCATCTAAATCTCCACGAAGGAATGCAGTCTTCACATCCAACTGTTCAAGATGAAGATCTTCGATGGCTACAATGCTCAATACTGATCTGATAGTATTAAGCTTCACAACGGGAGCAAAAATGTCAGTGT